>MU224538.1:3207560-3245713 GCA_018584345.1 Thuja plicata | reverse complement strand
GCATTCATGACAATCCATTTAGATTACTTTGCATTTGCATTTTAGATTAAATTCATATTTCCTTTCATAGATTAATCTTGCATTTGTATTTCCTTTCATAGAATAAAACATGCATTGTTATCATTTACATTAATTTCCTTTTATGCATTGTTATCATATAGAATAGTTGTCATTTTCATGCATTGAATCTCTCATTTAATGGTGTACTTGCATGGGCACAACTAGGTCAATCTGAGGGCCTCCATTACAAAACTTATGCACTGCATGACTAGAGAGCTATGAGTCGATATTTGAGGCCTCATTCTTGAGAAACCTTGAATGGAATGATTCATAGAAGTGTGACACATTTTCATCACACACTACCGATAATCCTGCACCGAGATAAAGGAAGAGATATGTGTTGTCAATTAGGATTGCGCCTATAGCTGGATGCAGAATCTAGCCATCCTGTAGAAACATTGAAACATTCTCCTAGGTGGATTAGAGAATGAATCTCCATATTCTAGGCCGGTTCCTGTTGAATTTGGAATATCACCTGATATTGACTTTTACGGTTTTGGGAAAAGGGAGAAGGGGAACTAAAATGAAAAACTAAATAGTAACGGTGATACACCAAAGATGGATGCAGATTTATCAGAATTGCAAGACTGTACCTACAAAACACACATTACTAAGTTATGCAATATTTTTCACTTCTTAACACCTAGGATGACCAAGAGCTTATTATTAGGGTTTGATACCACCAATGGTGAAGATCTTAACAACAAACAGGTACTTTCTGCAAAAGGTTGGTTCTTTATAACTCTAGAATAGGAATTTGAGTAATTCACCAATCTATCATTAATAGAGAAGAAACTCTAGAATGCAGAAATTTAAGAAGGATAGATAACAAAACTTAGAAAAGATGTATGAATAGTAAGGCTAGCTTTATTATCACCAAAATATGCAAAAATGGTTGCAAAATACAAAAGGAAGTGCAAAGGAACGATGTGTTCACTAATACAACTTCTCTCCCCAATTCTGAACCCCTTACAATGAATAAGAAATTTTAATATATAGCCTCCAACGCCTATTTCAAAAATGAGCACTCCCCCTAAAAAGTGCCTCTAAAACAGATAGATCCCCTGAAATTCAGGCCCAAAAAAGAAGCCCACAAATACAGCTCCAATAAAAGCTCTCAAAAAATAGCTCAATCCCTAAATTTAAGGCATAATTGATGCCAAAAATTAAGCCCTAAAGACTAATTTCGAAAATGAAACTAGCCCTCCAATAATGCTCCCCTAATGTTGATATTTTGAATTACATCTTTATAATACATATCAACCTATACTATAGAATATATTAAAATATATCAAATAATATATTTAAAATATCAAAACTATACTCTAAAATAACCTAAGATGCAAAATCCAACCTAAATCCCTAACATAACATAGGGCAATAACCCTAAACCAAGCATGAGTCATACTTCACCTCCCTCGACACCTTATCCTATGGTCAACATGACCCATTTCCATAATATCTATCGCTGCTTTAACATATGATAAAGGTGTCGTGGCATGTGATTGACAAGGTCTTTACTACCTATGCATCATGAACTCCAAAACTCTATTGAATTTGACATAGGCTTTGATAGCCATTTCATTTTTGTAGTTTATACTGGGAGAAGAATAAGAGATTTCAAAAAACCCTAGTTTACTATTTGTGCCGCCATGCTGCCTCTGTGGTATTGAATCTGGACTTCTCTGCATTAAACTGGATTTCATCATTTAGTTATCTGGAGCTGATATTGGTTGCATTCATTGTTTGGGCATATAGCCTGATCTGTAACTGGCAAGTGGCATTGTGTATGCACTTGGCCTCCACCATGGAACTCGGACTATACTTGTCGTTGGATCTACTTTGTTTCTGTCAGACTTGGCCTTCCTTCGCGGGTTCTACATTGTATGAATATTGCATTGGAGTTTTTTTGCAAAAATCTTGCTTGCCATATACTATGGTGTTATTCTACATGTTCTCGGAGCTCGAGTTCCTCTATAGTCTCCACCGCGGTTTGTAACTTGAAGTCTTCATGCCATAAAATGGCATTTTGCATTTAGTTTCAGTTGAACTAGATCTATAGCGCTTCAAACTCAGGCTCTCTGTTTCATGCCATGAATATGGTGTTATTTTTTATAAGAACTTGAGCTTTTGCATGAACTCTACAGATAAGTCTCTCTTCCTTTTGTTGAACAAGTTGTTGAAACTTTTTACCTATCTTGCATAGTTTCTACAACATCTTGAATCACATTTTTTTTTTCATTTTTAATGGCAAATAATTTTGGGTTTTTTCATTTTACCTCTGCCAACTCCATCTTTGCATGCTTATGTTGAATATTCACATGGCTTTCCCTGGAAATGAATCAGCAGTTAATGATTAACATCTTTGTTTGATACTGAATACATGCCCACTGTCTGTTGTGTTAAAGAGATGAATTTGAGCCTCTTCTTTGAACTCGATCTGCACTGAAGTCAAACTTGTGACCTGTGGCTTTTTTTCTTTTTTCTTTAGCTTATATCGAATTGACATTGTTGTTTTCCTTGATCGAATAGAAATTTGTAAATCATGTTGTCATTCTGTTGTTTAAAAATTGAACTCTATCTTGTGTCAATGTATCACTATTGTCGTATGCTTAAATACTCTTTGTCTGTTGCAGACCAGCTCTGTTTGTAGAGGCCATGCTTGTTGTTGATATCTTTATCTAATGTCTGAACTTCACTCAAATTTCAGCTTTTCATTATATAGTTTCTTCCTGCAAAACAGTGACAAACATTACGTTTATACACAGTTATTACCTCCACTAAAATAGTTACTCATGGGGTTCGAGCACGGGCTCGTGACTCCCATGAGCAACACAAACAAAGAGCTCATCTTTTGAAAATGCATATTTTATTTGATATGAACAGTTTCGTTCCTTTATTTCCATGCATGCATACTTCATTGTTATTTGCTTTTTTACTTCTACACATGCATTGTTATGTGATAATCTCTCCGTTTATGCATATCTCATATGATAATAAGTGTTTAAGATATAACATATATCCTCCTTTTTCTTTGATCACTCTTTTATTCTGTCCCTGACACTTGATAAATTATTTCAATCAGGAACACCTTCTAATCAACACTACTATATTCTGCATTTTGTCTCTAATAGCATCAAAACTTGTTAACAACATGTATTTACCTTGAAGAAATTGTTATGAACTGTATCTTTTATTTGATTTTCAAGAAATCCTTTATTTCCTTTTCCAAAGTGCATTTGATACCCTGTTTTCATAAAATACCAGCATTCTTTTAATGGCTTGTACTGTTGAACACTTGCACATGTTAATGAAGTTTGAGTTTGAGAATGGGCTCGTGACACTCACTACATCTTTTAAATATAGAAAAGGGTTTCATAAAGATATGTCTTTTTGATGCTATTATCCTGTTAATGTAGATGCATATCTTTCCATTGCATTGATGTCATCAGTAAATATGCAGTTCAGAAAGTTTGACTGATGTATGGTGCTTTTAGTGAACTATGTATTGCTGAGACCCAATTGGATCTAACATCTTTTTCTTTCCATGATGATGCATGAAATAGGAATAACAGAAGACCTAGGATGCAGGATAGACAGAAACAAGACCAAGACATGAAGACTTCAGATGATGCAGATGAACAACTCCAGAAACTAGAAGACCTCTTAAAGGCAACACATAGATCCCTATACTTCATCATGCTTCTCTCTTACTTTCTTTTCTGCATATGTCCTCTAAGTTTTAGTATGCAAGATGTAACCTTGAAGGAACACATGTCTAATACATTAAGTTTGAATGCACAATGTAATGATCATTTATGAATTTGAAAGTTTGAAACTGATCAATACTTAGAGTACAATTGCAAATTTGATAATATGAATGTAATAGCAATGTATGCATCTTCAATATTTGAATAGTAGTGTTGAATAGATGTACCTTTATGAAATCCTTCTACTATTTATAGTTGTTATGTTGCATGTGTACTTTCTCTTCTAAATTTAAGCAAATTCTGCACTTAGGACATCAACTTATCAACTTCATAATTCAATGTAAAACAATTATCAATTTATCAATTTAGTGTGTAATCAAAATGATAACATTTTCTGGTGACCTCCCAGGAGTGTTAGCTTGCTGAACAAAATCAGACCAGTTGCCTTCTACTTATCCATTGGGTAGAGAGTCTTTAACCGTAGGAACAACTGAACCTCTCAAACTGACAACCAACTAAAAACTAAAAACTAAAAACTGAACTGAAGCTCATGCCAAGGATGTTACTGTTGTACTCCATTGTCATTGCATGGATGAAATGCTTGTCTTCATGTCATGATGGTGAAGTACATCAGTGATGTCCTTGGTTTCTTCTTCACACAACTGAAACTGAAACTAAAACTGAAGCATGTGCTTGAACAACACTTAGAGAAAGCAAACTATTACTGGAAACTTCTAATCTAACCTAAGCTAATCAATCATCAAAGGACCCTCAGATACATCCATTAATAGACTGATTAAAGTAGCTTCCTTTTCTCACCAACAACGAATGAGATGCATGCATATAAGCAACTAAAAATATATGCAATATAACTTGAAGGATATGAAACTCTTGAAGCATATCCTGAAAGTGAAAGATCATATCACATACCTCTTGGATTTGATCAATATCAATGTAGATTTGAGGTGAATAAACATGCTAGATCTGTTGCTCTATAACACAAATTTTAGGAATAGGCCCCATTCTGGAAAGATGCCTAATTGGACATCCTCTTGTAATGATAAACTCTGGCTTTATGCTACTGGATTCTTTGGTTTCTTTTCTTGACTTTGGTTCCTCATGATTATCCTTCATTAACGACAACCATGTCAATTCCTCCTCCATGGTCAAAGGATTATCATCTTCTGTCAAGTCAGCTAGGAACTCATCAAAACTATTGATCCACTGGGAATCAGGAGCACTTGGTTCCAGCTTGCATTCCTGCACATAATCATTAGAAAGAATGTCCCCCACAATAGAGCACCCTTGAAAAGGCACACATTTTGACATCTCAACTGCAAGCTACTCACAGAAGTCTATAATAATGTTTTCAAAACACTCTACTAAGCTTTGATCAACCTCTTTATCATGGATACCTTGTTGTTCTGATGTGACTGGAATCTCCTCTTCCTCATCACTCACAAAACTTGGGATTTCATCAAACAAAATAGGAGAAACTTGAAAATTACCAACCTCTTTATCATTAAGAACCTGAATCTCTATACAGGTTGCCTCTTCTATCTCTGATAATAGATCTTTATATTGTTGTTGATCACAACTTGCCAAATCTTGCCCAAAATGCATGAAGCTTGGAATTCTACACTCATAAGACTTGAGTTCAGCAACTTGTAATCTCAGCTTTGCTTCCTTAGCAACAATTTGACGATCAAGATCCTCTTCAAATTGCTTCTTCCGCTACTCACATAGTTGATCCTAATTTACTTTCTCTTGATTTGGTTGAACAAGCTTGCTGGGCTCACAAAACTCCTTATATTGCTCTTGGGAACCAGTCCTTTGAGTTTCAAGAGAACCTACAAGAAAAACTTGTGCAATATGTGCATTTCCATGAAAATAGGAAGGTAGTTCCTGAGATACGGTTGGTTGATCTTGATTAAGTACAAGAAAATTTTCCCCAAACTCCATTGTGTTAAACATATTAATTCCCATTTCAAACAATGGATTCAAGAAAGTACCAGGTGGGTAATTCTTTTCCTTTGTGGTTGTTAATTTCTCTTCATACCTCTTCTTCTGGGCTTTCAACTCTCTTGCAAGCTCTTGCTGATGAAGATAAGCGTGATGATCTAAATTATCTTTCTCATGTATATAAGATTGATACGAGAATTCTTCTAGTTGTGATTGGATCTCACACTCTCTTTTGACATCATCAATTTGCTTGCCTAATTCCTACAGTAAAATTTGTAGACCTTCTTGTTCTTTCCTACGGTCTTGCAATTCTTGTTGAAGTTGAAGCTTTTCAGATTGACGCTCATGATATGCCTGATAATCTTACTGCTCATGTTTAAGCTTTTGTGCCCATGATCCCTCTTTTTGGAGGTCCTACTCATAAGCATGTGCAAAGATGTATTGATTAGGGGCATATTGAACATATTGATAGCCTCCTGATGTATGGTAGCTTGGAGTAAAAATAGGCTTACGATGATTTTCATATGGCTGATAATTAGCCCATTGAACATTACTTTCATGATAGGATGGTGAATATTGTTGTTGCCTACAATAATATGACATATTTATTCATGTAATAAGCTAGAAATCTAAGTATAAAAAAAAATGATATGAAAAATACCAACACTTGATCTTTTGAAACTAGTAGATCTTTCCCAACAGAGTCGCCAGGTGTGTATTTGAATCCTGCCTCCAAAGGCTAAAATACTATTGTTCACACCAAGACAACAATAATAATGAAGCTCTTTAGAACTTGAAACAGTTCGTGGTCCCACTGGGCGTGCCAAAAACTGTTGTCAATCAGGATTGCACCTATAGTTGGATGCAGAATCTAGCCATCCTGTTGAAACATGGAAACACTCTCCTAGGTGGATTAGAGAATGAATCTCCAGATTCTAGGTCGGTTCAAGTTGAATTTGGGATATCACCTGATATTGACTTTTACGGTTTTGGGAAAATGGAGAAGGGGAACTAAAATGAAAAACTAAATAGTAAAGGTGATACACCAAAGATGGATGCAAATTTATCATAATTGCAAGACTGTACCTACAAAACACACATTACTAAGTTCTACAATGTTTTTCACTTCTTAACACCTAGGATGACCAAGAGCTTATTATTAGGGTTTGATACCACTAATGGTGAAGATCTGATCAACAAACAGGAACTTTCTGCAAAAGGCTGGTTCTTTATAACTCTAGAATAGGAATTTGAGTAATTCACTAATCTATCTTTAAAAGAGAAGAAACTCTAAAATGCAAAAATTTAAGAAAGATAGATAGCAAAACTTAGAAAAGATGTATGAATAGTAAGGCCAACTTTACTATCACCAAAATATGCAAAAATGGTTGCAAAATACAAAAGTGCAAAGGAACAATATGTTCACTAATACAACTTCTCTCCCCAATTCTGAACCTCTTACAATGAATAAGAAATTTGAATATATAGCCTCAAAGGCCTATTTCAAAAATGAGTACTCCCCCTAAAAAGTGCCTCTAAAAAAGATAGATCCCCTGAAATTTGGGCCCAAAAAAGATGCCCACAAATATAGCTCCAACAAAAGCTCTTGAAAAATAGCTCAATCCCTAAATTTAAGGCATAATTGATGCCAAAAATTAATCCCTAAAGACTAATTTCGAAAATGAAACTAGCCCTCCAATAATGCTCCCCTGATGTTGATATTTTGAATTGCATCTTTATAATACATATCAACCTATATTAAAGGATATATTAAAATATTTAAAATATATCAAAGAATATAATTAAAATATCAAAACTATACTCTAAAATAACCTAAGATGCAAAATCCAACCTAAATCCCTAACATAATATAGGGCAATAACCCTAAACCAAGCATGAGTCATACTTCACCTCCCTCGACACCTTATCCTATGGTCAACATGACCCATTTCCATAATATATATTGTTACTTTAACATATGATAAAGTTGTCGTGGCATGTGATTGACGGGGTCTTTACTACCTATGCATCATGAACTCCAAAACTCTATTGAATTTGACATAGGCTTTGATAACCATTTCATTTTCACAGTTTATACTGGGAGAAGAATAAGGGCTTTCAAAAAACCCTAGTTTACTGTTTGTGCCACCATGCTGCCTCTATGGTATTGAATATGGACTTCTCTGTGTTAAACTAGATTTCATCATTTAGTTATCTGGAGCTGGTATTGGTTGCATTCATTGTTTGGGCATATAGCCCAATCTACAACTGGAAACTGGCACTGTGTATGTACTCGGCCTCCACCATGGAACTCAAGCTCTACTTGTCGTTGGCTCCACTTTGTTTCTGTCAAACTTGGCCTTCCTTCGTGGGTTCTACATTGTATGAATGTTGCATTGGAGTTTTTTTGCACAAATCTTGCTTGCCATATAATATGGCATTATTCTACATGTTCTTGGAGCTCGAGTTCCTCTATAGTCTCCACTGCGGTTTGTAACTTGAAGTCTTCATGCCATAAAATGACATTTTGCATGTATTTTCAGTTGAACTAGATATGCAGTGCTTCAAACTCAGGCTCTCTATTTCATGCCATGAATATGGTGTTATTTTTAATAAGAACTTGAGCTTCTACATGAACTCTATAGATAAGTCTCTCTTCCTTTTGTTGAACAAGTTGTTGAAACTTTTTACCTATCTTGCATAGTTTCTGCAGCATCTTGAATCACGTTTTTTTTTTTTTTTTTTTAATGGCAAATAATTCTGGGTTTTTTCATTTTACCTCTGCTTTGCATGCTTATGCTGAATATTCAAATGGCTTTCCCTGGAAATGAATCAGCAGTTAATGATTAACATATTTGTTTAATAATGAATACATGCCCACTGTTTGTTGTGTTAAAGAGCTGAATTTGAGCCTCTTCTTTGAACTTGGTCTGCACTGAAGTTGAACTTGTGACCTGTGGCTTTTTTTGCTGTCTGTAGCTTATATCGAATTGACATTGTTGTTTTCCTTGATCGAATAGAAATCTGTAAATCATGTTGTTATTCAGTTGTTTAAAAATTGAACTCTATCTTGTGCCGATGTATCACTATTGTCTTATGCTTAAATACTATCTGTTTGTTGAGGACCAGCACTATTTTTAGAGGCCATGCTTGTTGTTGATGTCTTTATCTAATGTCTAAATTTCACTCAAACTTCATCTTTTCGTTATATTGTCTCTTCTTGCAAAACAGTGACAAACATTACGTTTATGGTAAAAGAGTTACTCAAGGGGTTCGAGCACGGGCTCGTGACTCCCATGAGCAACATTAATAGAGATCTCATCTTTTGAAAATGCATATTTTATTTGATATGTACAGTTATGTTCCTTTATTTCCATGCATGCATACTTCATTGTTATTTGCTTTTTCACTTCTACACATGCATTGTTATGTGATTATCTCTCCGTTTATGCATATCTCATCTGATAATAAGTGTTTAAGATATAACATATATCCTCCTTTTTCTCTTATCACTCTTTTATTTTGTACCTGGCACTTGACAATTTATTTCACTTAGGAACACCTTCTAACCAGCACTACTATATTCTACATTTTGTCTCCAATAGCATAAAAACTTGTTAATAGCGTGTATTTACCTTGAAGGAACTGTTATGAATTGTATCTTTATTCGATTCGCAAGAAATCATTCATTTCCTTTTCCAAACTGCATTTGATACCCCATTTTCATAAAATACCAACATTCTTTTAATGGCTTGTACTGTTGAACACTTGCACATGTTAATGAAGTTCGAGCATGGGCTCTTGACACTCACTACATATTTTAAATACAACAAAGGGTTTCATAAAGATATGTCTTTTTGATGCTATTATCCTGTTAATGCAGATGCATATCTTTCCATTGCATTGATGTCATCAGTAAATATGCAGTTCAGGAAGTTTGATTGATGTATGGTGCTTTTAGTGAACTATGTATTTCTTAGATCCAATTGGATCTAACATCTTTTTCTTTCCATGATGATGCAGGAAACAGGACTAATAGAAGACCTAGGATGCAGGACAGACATAAACAAGACCAAGACATGAAGACTTCACATGATGCAGATAAACAACTACAGAAACTAGAAGACCTCTTAGAGGCAATACATAGATCCCTAGACTTCATCATGCTTCTCTCTTACTTTCTTTTCTGCATATGTCCTCTAAGTTTCAGTATGAAAGATGTAACCTTGAAGGAAAACTTGTCTAAAACATTCAGTTTGAATGCACAGTGTAGTGATCATTTATGAATTTCAAAGTTTGAAACTGATCAATACTTAGAGTACAATTGCAAATTTGATAATATGAATGTAATATCAATGTATGCATCTTCAATATCTGAATAATAGTGTTGAATAGATGTGCCTTTATGAAATCCTTCTATTGTTTATAGTTGCTATGTTGCATGTGTACTTTCTCTTCTGAATTTAAGCAAATTCTGCACTTAGGACAACAACTTATCAACTCCATAATTCAATATAAAGCAACTATCAATTTATCAATTTAGTGTGTAAATAAAATGATAACAATATGTAAGGAAAAAAGATCACAAGGATGACTCTAATGACAATCCAGACCAATTCAAGGTTGTACAGAAGAAGATACCACAGACTATTGATGAAATTGTAGAAGCAATCATTACAACCGGTTGACTAGGACATCCAAAGATACATGCATATTCTGATCTGACTACCGAGAAAAAGGAAAAACTTGAAGAATCCATTATAGGTATGATGATCAAATTTAAACAAGTTCCAGTTGAATTGACTACCTACCTTCCTTCCAAGTTGTATGATAAGATATCAACAAGATTGACCTATGCACTTCAAATTGAGAAACAGATGAGACAAGCAACTCTCACTCTTATTAAAGATGATTATACAATTGAGAAGATAAATGATATAATGAAGCAGTATGCCAAACAATTTCCTAATAAGGCACAAGCACTAAATATTCTTCAAGGCAATCTGAAGGAAGTAGATATTGAGAGCACATAGATATGGAATAAACTATTGAACCCATTGAAGTAAATTAGAGATACCGAGGAAGAAATAGACATTGCATCCAAAGTTGACACCGAGGAAGATTGACCGAGCACAGAACCCATAGATGTTGATGATGCAGATGTTAAGAATGTATTAGATGGAATTCTACAACTATTGACTAATATGAGTCACCCAGAGATCACAATAAATGACATCACTGAAGGTGATCCTGATGATAAAGCTAAGGAAGATGAGATAGTCATAGCAACTGAGACCATGAATGAATAAGACACAACAGAGGTTGCTCGAGCTAATGTACTAGGCCAGTTACCTATGTTGGTAAAATAAATTGAGATTGAAAGTGACGCACAAAAAAAGACACCCGAGCAGGCCACTGATATAACTAAAGATAAGGGTGATAAGCAAGGTACACATATCAGGCATAGTGGTGGGAAAACCCAAGGTGATGCACAAAAATATACCACTGATGCAAAAAAAAAAGTGAAGGTAATACAAATAACACAGATAATACAGTAGATACTTCTACTACAGATACAAAGTCAGTTACTGAGGAACCTCACCAAGTCATCACACCAAGTACTAAGAAAGAAAATCCTAAACTCGAGCACAAGGCTTAATTAGCATTAACTTTATCTCCTTCATCCAGTGTTCAAGGAAAGAAAAAGAAGAAGAAGAAAGTAAGCAAGGATGCAGTAAATTTAGATTAAATCATAGAGATTCCAACATGGGATCCAAGAACACTCGATCTAGAAACATTGAAGAAATATGGTGAATTATGCACTACAAAAGAAACACAGGACAAGTTAAGGCAAGAACACAAAAATGCACAAGTATTAGAAGCTGCTAAGGAGATCCTACAACAATTTGTTCCTGACATAACTATCAATGAAATGACCCCCATCATTGATAAGCTTGCATTTCTTACCAAGGCTATTAACAAACTTGATGTTGATGCCGAGAAAAAATTGGAAGAAAGAGTAGAGAAGAAGATACAATACAAATTCACAGAGAAGATCAGCCAGGCAGTGGTAGTGAATAAGGTAACTTTGTCTAATTTTGTAAGTGGTTTAGAAATTGTTATATCTGAAGCGCCCATTACCATTATACAAAATTTATGTACCTTATATCACTTCACTACTGAGATTAGTGAAAAGATAGGACCATGCAAAGGAGTAGGGAGGAGAAAAAGGGACCCTAGTGGCCTCCGCAAGGAGAGAATGGATGCAACCCTCCCCAAACAAAGCATAGGCAACCCGCACCGCAGCTTCCTCCTCAGCTACTGCAGCAGACTCCCCTCAAGCCCCGCCTCCCCCATCCACATCATCATCGTCGCCTCCCTCTACTTCTTCCTCAGTCCCTGATCCCACTCCTCCAAAAACCCTAGCATCACTGCTCATCTCAGCAGTAGGTTGCCTAGGGTTTTCTTGCATATAGTGGACCCAAATTCTAATGGTGACCCCTTGTCTAGCAATATGGGACCTAGTATCAGAATGAAAAATATACCCTTAGGATATAATTTGCAAATAATTGGTGCTAGTACTAAGACTAGCCAAGATCTTGGCATTTGTGGATCTTCTACTCACCTTAGTGATACTAGTAATCTACCTCTACCTCCCCTACCTCATAATCCTTTTCTCAATACCATATTACAAAATATGGGTCAATTGTAGTTGCATCTTGCAAATATTTCTATTGTGACTAATCACAGCTCTCTTACTCCATATTACTTGTTCAATTCACTCTCTATGAAAGTTCCTAACACTTTATTACCACAAGGAACAAAGTCCCTAAAGTTTAATAAGTATAATGGTGATGGGGATCCTCATTTACATCAAATCCTTCCTTACTTTGTATAGTGATCACCATAATATGAACTATGTTTTTCTCAATCTATTCTCCTAGTCCCTCAAAGGATCCATAATGTAATGTTATATCTCTGTTCTAGATCATTTCATCCATACTCTAGATCAATTAATGGGTGCTCACCTCATTCGGCTCCAAGTAAGCATAGGCAACAAGGTCAATATTATTGACCTTGTTCATTGCAAACAAAATTTGAATGAGAAGGTGATCGACTTCATCTTAAGGTACTAGTCCATATCCACAAAAGGCCCCTACACCCTACTCAGTGGTGAACTCCAAAGGATGTTCATCAATAACTTACAACTGACGTTAAGGGAGAAACATTCCTTGAACCGATACACTAACATCACCAATTTCTGTAGTACTTTAATAGAATATTAAAATGCCTATGGAGGTATATTTTCCTTGGGTCAATCTTGGAAAAATAAGGATATGTATAATATAATCACACTCCCCCATACCACTGAATTACTTCTCTATAAAACCAAAATGAAATTGGGTATTCACCAAGTTAACTGATTCTTGTGTGAGCATTCTGCAAAAGTTGTTAAAAGACAACCTGGCGACTCTCCCTAAGATTTGAGATCTTCTTAATAATAATTCAGACCCCTTGGTATGATGGTTCAAATTTTAGCCAATTTCATCACGTGGACAATCATGATACCTAGTGTTGTGTGTATTTTAGATACTTGGTCTAAGATCACATGGAAAATGGTGTCATTTGGATAAATGAGAGAAATAAAATAACAAAAAAATCAATGCAAGAGATGAAAAATTAACTTTAATTCACACTAATCCTTTTCCACCATGTTCTACAAATTATATCTAAAAATCGTAATCTTCTCCCCTCCATCGAGTGATAGCTCATTTGTCAATATGGTGACCATAACTCCTATCTTTCAACACAATCAAAGGATATATAACTTAGAGATATTGTTTACCCCTTTTATACCCCTATAATGAAGAGCCTTCTCCTTTATATATCCAAGTGCAAGTAAATGAAAATGCCATGAAAGGCATTATGGTTGATCATGTGTGTAGAGTGGATGACATCATGGAGGAGGCACTCTTCATGAATGGGTTACACTATGTGTGATATGATGAGTGCCAAGAAACCATTCAAACTCACGATGGACTATCACTTATCCCTTTATAGTCAGCTATCTCCTGAATAATCTCCAAGTGAGGTTGAGTATCTCCAGGATAATCTCCATGGGGATGACCCCCTCGATGGTCCATAAGTGCCTTAAGTTCTCACATGATGGTACTATGCATATAATTTGAGACATTGGATATCGAGTCTTGGTACCTTATGGTAGCTTCTTGTTGGATAACTCCTAGCCTACTCTAGTAGAGCCCCTACTTCCTTGGTAGGATATATCATTTATAGATTATAAAAATTATAACATTGGGGAGATTTGTTACAAATTTGTAGCATTAATTGTCCCTCCCATTTTCATTCCTTTTTCTCATCCTACCCATGTCATTTATCATGCTTTATCATTTTCTCCATCTTCATTAGCGGCCCAAGGGAAGTGTATATATTATGGGAAGCCTTCATGCCCAACAAGGGATTTGCAGCCTCCAACGGTGTCTACTACTACTACTATATTTGTTTTCATAGACAAAGGAAATGCACTAATTCTACCTAATTCTAAGGCACATTCTTAATTTGAGCTTTCAATTCTAGTGATCATCCTTTTACTCTAGCGCTTCAAAACTATGTATACAATCTTATGGTACTATGCATACAATATGAGACACTAGGTATTGACCCTTGGTACCCTATGGGGGCTTCTTGTTGGAAAACTTATATCCTACTCTAGTAGATCCCCTACTTCCTCAGTAGGATTTTTATTCATCACTTATAACAATTATAACATTGGGGAGATTACTTATAAATCAACAACATTGATTGCCCCTCCCATTTTCATTCCTTTGTCTCATCCCACCCATGTGGTTTGGCATTCTTTCTCCTTTGTTATCTCTTCAGTATGGGGCCAAGGTAAATGTATATCTTAGGGGAAGCCTTCAGGCCCACCATGGACTTTGCAACATCTAGTGGTGTCTTCTACTACTATGTTTTGATACAAAGACAAAAGAAAGGCACTAATATTGCCTAAATATAAGGCCCATTCTCAATTTGAGCTTTCAATTATGATGAAAATACTTTGACCTACTATCTATAGTAAGGATAAGAGGTTACTATGGGATTCTTTGTCTCCTCTGACTCCTACTCCTTTGTCTAAGAGGGTGACCTATGTTCCTATGATAACTCATTTAGTGAAATGAGGAAGGACACTTGTGGTTGAGTATGTAGTTGTCCCATCAATAACACCTCCCGATTTATTGGTAAAGCCCTCCTCTTTATTGGTCAAGTCATCAATGACCACCTTGCTAGAGAAAGATGTTATCAAGCCTTCACGAGCTTCGCATCCTAGTCTACACATTTTCCAAAACCAGCTTAAGCATGAGGATAAGCGTCTCCATTGGGATAGGACCTTGGAACATGAGATCATCATAAATGAAAATATGAAGTCCTTGATGCTTGAGTTTGTTTCACTTTCTCTTGCTCTTTCTTTAGCTCCTACTACATCTACCCCTCTATACAATAAGAAAAGGGAAGTAATGCAAAGGGGTAAATCAATTCTCCTTTTCAAAGTTGCACATTTGAAAGGAAGATGTCCTAATATGCTAGGAAGGTTCCAAGGGCTAAATGAGAAAAGATCCTTCAGTAAAATATGAAAAATAAAAATGGGGAGATGATAATGAGATAAGAAATTCATATTAGGGAAGATCCATATGCACATAGAATCAAAATAGGAGATATGCAACTTCACATCTGAATATCAGATATATGAAATCTAAGAAATATATGTAATTGGTAATCCAGAACCTAAAGGTTGTATCCTATATGAAAAATAGATTTTAACTATTTCTAGGAGGTACAAAATGTTTAACATGTTTTATATCTAGGAATTGAACGTTTGAAACCTTATGTTCCTTGGGTTTTTGCCTCAAACTTCTAGGGATGCTCTAAGAGCTCCCAACCTATCCAGAAATGTTCTGGTAGCTCTGTAATATGTTCCTCCACATAGAAAAATTAGGAAAAAGGTTGAATAAAGGGATTTTGCTCAGTCAAAGCCTTTTTTAGGAATCAACATTGAAATGAAATGAGGGGAAAGTGTGTTGTCATGTAGCAGAGGCTAGATCTAAGAAATGAAGTATATCATACCTTGGAAACACAAATGCTTCTTTGAATATGATCAAATACATTGATGAAATAACTTTGACTTAACACAAAAACCCAAAAGGAAATCATGAAAGACAAAATCTCATGGAATAGATGTTTTAATTCATCACAATGTTTGATTGAGGGAGAAAGAAGAAGGCTTGGATGAATGTAGATGGATGTGTATCTCTTTCCTTGATAGAAAACTCCTTTACTTGGCCTCCAATAGGGGAAAGAAGCTATATTTATGGAGAGAAACACCTTGAATTCTTAAGAAGAATGCAAGATCTTGAATGCTTGGACTTATTTTATTGATAGCTCTTGAACTTAATTTTTATTCCTTGCACTTAATAAATTGATTATGAATGCTTGATCTAAAATATTGAATGCTTGATCACGATAATGGATGTTTGAGAAGAGTAGTGGATTAACAAAATAAGGAGAGATATGGTGTTTATATACCTATCACAATATTCCAGGGGTTAAAACTCAAGAAGACCAATTACGAGACCTAATCTCCCACTAAAACCATGAGATAGTGCTCCAGGCCAAATTTGAGCCAAAAGTGTGGCAACAGAACATTTAAAACATTCTATACCTAGGATAATCAACCCAAATTTGAAATGGGTGTCGAGAAGATAGGGTAGATTCAAGATTATCATGTACAACTAATTTTGAGATCATGTCAAAACTCAAAGGCCACAAATAGTGATATAGGGCCTAGGTGATGAAATTAATAATGGAATTGGAGGAAAAATAGAAGACCACACGTAGAAATAAGCGCTAACCTCAAATTTAAATAAGATTGAGATGAAAGATGACCCATATTTGAATTTAGGTGTCCATTAAGTTCCATACAAGATATAAAACACACTAAGGTAGGTGCAAAAATAGTCCTTAAATTATACACTTATAATTAGGTGCTTATAGTTTAGGAAAATACACCCTCATCTAAGTGTGTCTTCCATTTTTCTTCATACAACTCTATAAGTGACTCTTAAGCCTTTCACTAAGTAGGTTTTGGTTTTCATTTATGCTTCCTAGAAACCTTCATTGATCACTTCACTTCCTATCTCGCCATTCCCTAAACCTATAAACATGTTGCATACACAGGTGGTGTCATGTCTACTCAACCTTCTCTACTTGACCATCCCAACTTTCCTAAGGTTATTAGGAATGGTATAGTGGATCAAAGAGCATCTCATCCATCCTATAAGATAAAATAATTTTAGCATAACCCTGTGCTCAATTTCCATCATCATAAGTCCACTTTGGTGGACCATCTATATATTTTTGTGCTTGTAATGGAGGCTTTGGCTTAAATTATTTTTTTCACTACCCATTTTGTAAAGTTTGGCAATATGGTTCCTTCAACCTTGCCTTGGGAAGAGTTTCCTCCATCCTATGAGGCATATATATTCAACTCACTTAATGAGATTCCAATGTTGACAGTGATGTGATCCCTTACACTTACCTCGATTAAGCTTTTGGATGACAATATCAAAGAAAATTCATCTTTAGCTTTAGCTATTGGTGAGACATCTAGAACTATCATAATGATTGGTCCACTTCAGTTGCAGCCTCCCTCTCCATCTAATCAAGATGGGAGGATGATCACTTGGGATATTATATGAGGCAATTCCTACTTCTACATATTTATATTATAGCATACCTATTTGTGTCCCCCATGATTGTCATTAAATGTTGTGCCTCTCAATAGGACCCATGATATTCTGTTGGTACTAGCCACATAGTGTGATACGTCATAAAATTCCTTTATTTATTATCTTCTTCTTCTATTTTTCACAGATTAAATTTTGACATTTGGGGACTATTCAAAGTGTTGAGGGCATTTAGGCTTTCTTCCATGTTGACCCAATTTTTTTTCTCTCCATGTGCTCTTCTTAAGATCCGAAGACCTTAGCTCTAATAAGATAAATGTATTTAGTCATATATTAGAAGCATTCTACTCTTATGAGTTATATTGTTGAATAGCTGAATCCTTGTTGTTGTGGATATCACGTGTCACCTATTATGAGGTAATATTCCATGGAAACATCTAGTTATGTTAGCATGCCACAATGTCTCTTTTTTCCTTAGAATGCATCATGTTCCCCTTTGAGAAATAAATTCTTCTAAGGGAGGCTATTATATATTGTTGTCATTATTATTATTCTTTTTTTTTAATGTTAATATATTTGTCTGCCTCAATGAGGGCCAATCCACATATAAAATATTGTTTTCCATATCATATGACCATCTAGAATTTCTACCCATGCCAACACAGTCGAAATTTCTCATGCTATCATACGACTATCTAGTCTTTACTACTTGTGCCAGCGTGATCAAAATTTCCCTATCATATGACTATCTAACCTTTTCTACTTCAATTAGTGCAGTCAAAATCATCCTATCATATGGATATCTAGTATAATAATATCTACTAACCATACAAGTGTACCAACAATGATTATTATCTTATTATTATCTCTCTCTTTCATATAGCATGATTGCCTATAATTTGCATGTTATGATGTGATCTCACACCATTTCAGGATTTTCCATGCGGTAAACTCCATGTGGATAGAGGAATATTAGACATACTTTCTCTACTTTATATTGCATCTTTACCTATGATATGCTCATTAGGAACGACGTTACCCCAACAGGCTCAAATATGGATTCAAGCACTAATCAAGATAAATGGTCTTTCCTTAAAGAGGGTTTGAATTGAAAAGTGAAAATGATTGTAAAATAGGAAATTTAAATGTGATGAAATAAAAGTACAGCTAGGAGATAATGAAGACCTTATTGTTTAAATGTTGATTTTCTAACTGTCGGAGTCCCAAAACTGGTTGTAACTCCATATCTGAACTATGCACTATGTCAACTTTTTGTCCTAGATATTTTGGGCTTATCAAGAAGGTACAAAATGGATGAAATATTTTGTACCTGGGTATAGAGTGGTTTAAATATTTTGTACCCTAGGTTTTGGGCTCAGATTTTAATGGGAGCTTTGTCAAGGTCTACATTGTCTAGGTCTGCAATTGCAGGTCTGTAGTTGATTCCTACATGCAAAAAAATGGGGAAAAGGTTGTCTAAAGGGGTTTGCCTTGGTCAAACCCATATGTAGGAATCCACCTTAAAATATGAAAGGAAATCGCATAAATTTAAAGCGTGTATTGTAAACAAAAAGACAAATTACCGTTAATGTGCTTACTCTCATGAAAGAATGTATGTATCGCTCAAATTCATGAAGAATGCTTGTAGATGTAGCTTGAATTTATATGTTGACCTTTTTAATGAGATTTAGAATCAATGATGCCTTCACATATGCATGGATTTGTGAATGCTACTCCTAGATCTTGATTGTTAAGATGCTTGATAACACTTGCAAGAATGGAGAGAGAGATGAATGAATGGAGAGAATGTAGATGGAACTTCTTGTTTGTTTTAGAGATCCACTGATTAGCCACCATGTAATATAAAATATTTCTCCAACTTGAACAATATTTCCTTAATGGAATTGAAGAAAGATGCCTTGGCTTGAGATTTTGAATTCGCCTTGAACGTTCTTAAAAAATTGATCATAAAATGCTTTCACTTGATAGCTTGAGAGTACTTGTGATATATTGTTATGTATTACCATAATGAGGAGAGGTATAGGGTTTATATACTTTAATCCATCATTTTAGGATTCAAAATTGAGCTAGGCTGACCATGAAGAGAGATTCCCCCCTTGAAACCGTGATATAGGGCCCCGAGCCCAATTTGAGCTCCTATTTCCAAGGGTACATAATGTTAGAAACATTAAAAAATAGAAATGAGATTAGGAAAGAATCCAAGAGAGTGAGAAAGAGTAAGAATTTTACCAAATATGCAGAGAGGGAGATATTACTTCAATAGATCAAACACCAAATTCACCAAAATGCTCCAAGACTAACACAAAAACTCAAGGATTTTGAAAGGGGAAAAAACAAGAAAAAACCCTTTGTGTATAATATGCATGAGGCACAAAGCCTAAAGAAGAAGAGAGAAAGAGAGAAATAAGCTCATTACAATAATGAGAGCAAGTTTGAGAATGTGAGGAGAAGTGAGAGAATAGAGAAGATTATTCAACTTGTGAGATCTAACATAGAACCCCTATGAGAACCCTAAGAAGTGTGTGAGAACCATCTCCTAAGTAGAGATGAGTGGTGGATTTTGCATGTAACTCCCATACTCTATGTGTGCCATATTCACATTTGGTGTGTGCCATGTGTAGGAATCCTCTTAAGGAGGAATATCTAATTTCCTTATTAAAGGAATTACATAAATGAGACATGACCTTGGTATATCTTTTAATTACAAAATACCAAGGAAATATTAATTTCCAACATCCCCCTTTAATATTTACTTGGGGAGATGAGATCAATAGGTATCACACCCAAATGTTTACAATGACTTTGAGATGTTTCTTTTGAAAGAGTATTTAGTACATTGGCGATAGCTTGATCATCATGTATTTCTTCAACTGGATCGGTGGAGCTTGAATGGTATATAGGAATGTTTGCTAAGTGGATAACACTTTGACAATACAAAGGTGTAGTTTCTCGTGGAGGGGGTGCCAAATCTTCAAGTGACCATTGAGATTCTTGAGATGCATTTGTGCATTTTGTATATTCATTTCCAGTAGAAAATAGAGGTGGTGCATGATCAACACCTGAGCCTGCAATAAGGCAAGAACCACTAGTAGAGCTACCATCATGGGGATCTCCTAGTGCTGAATCAGTAACACTTTGGAAAGTAAAATCATATTGTGAATCATTAATCATAGAATCAGAAATGCAATCTTTAGTTGCATAAAAAAAATCTATAATGTATTCATCATAATATGAAGAATCAAGAGGAGTAGAGATAGTATAAGCATTACCATTATTATCAGTATCCTCCAAAAAAAATATAGGATTACTACTATCATCATGAATTTCATCTTGAGTAATAAACATATTTTTCAAAGTAACATTAAGAAAGTTAGAAATAATTTCCTCTTCTTGTTCAAGAATATTATTAACATGAGAGCAAGGATCATCAAATTGCATAGCATCATAAGGAGAAAACATATAATTGTTATCAAAATTTTACTACCCTAGTAATTTTGCTACAAAATGTACATTTCCACTCAATTGAATTCATTGACAACATTTTCAAACATCAAGTTATAATGCATTGTGGAATTCTGAAAAAGAAAGCATTTCATTTGAATTGAACAATGGTAAATTACATTTTTTGAGTTCATTCATTTGAAAATATGGATGCATGTTTTGAAAAAAAATTTAAAAGCCTCACACAAGTCGTGAGTGTAACTTGATATCCTTCATATGCATTCAAAGCATGAACAAATAGAATATGAAAGGAGGTAGGGTCAGAGGTCACCAGTCATTGCCTTTTTTCTTTGACTGGTTATGTGTCCATTGATGTCGCTCCTTGTCCAAAGCCTAGCTTCCTGAGCTCTTGAATAAGATTATGTTTCCTGTATAAGAGAGAGGAAGAATGATATTAGATCTTGAAGGGTCTAAGCAATGACTGAATACCTATAAATAAATACCATTGCACATATGTTATTTTTTGCTACCCTAAATTCATCAAAAGAAAACAAACTGCATTCAATGCTCAGATAAAATGATATTTTTATTGATAATGTGTTTGTTTCATGTGCAGGTTTGAATTTATTTGTCACTGATATGTGGACACAAATGGGCTCCCACAAGGGTTTGAGCTCAACATATCAGCAAAAGATGGTTTCAGTTACAAAAAGATGCATAAGAAGGAATAAAATCAAGTATACACTATGATCAAAAGATGAAAGGTATACTTCGTATGAAACATCAAAGGGACATTCTCTTTGTTTGAAACCTTTTGTTTCAAAAATCTCAAAATTGCATTTTCAGGATAGAATCAGTAATTATTTTCTACAAACAAAGCAACAATGGAGATAACACAGAAAGCGTAAAGAGTAAGACAAAACAACAATGAGTTTAACAACAGATGGCCATAGTCATATTAGTATTTTTCTTTCAAAGCAAGTGCCAAGTTTTCAACCAAGAAGATGCAGATTTTTTAGAGAATCAAGAATGTCTTCTTTCAGAAAAACCAACATTTTATAATGCAAAAGAATGATACTTTTCAGAAGTACAGAAAGCGTTTGAAGCAAGAATAATTTCTTAATTTATGCAAGATAAAATCATATTTTCATAAGAAACTCAGAACAACCATGTTTTTAGCCAAAGAATGCAGATTTTTGGAAAATAAAGCTTGTCTTCTTCCAGAAAAGCCATCGAATCATAATTGCATGGAATGAAGTAAAATATAGAGGGATGTTGTTATAAATACCAAAAAAAATTTAGAAATGCTTTTCAAAGAAGTCAGATTTTTAGGGAAAAGCCATGGCTGGGGGTTTATTTTTAGTCTTAGAATTTCAAGTTTGGAGTTTTCCTTGTAAAAGTTCCAGAATTTCAGAAGAAGCATTTATTCTTTCAAAGAGCCATGAAAACGCAGTCAAGGGTCAAAGAATCAACCATTGTAGATTTTTCCAAAATCATAATTGCATGGTAAATATGGTGGTGTCCAGAAATGTACACTTTTCAAAGAGAGAAGATTCAGAGTTTCATTAACCAAGAAATGAAGAAAACTTTTTGTCAAAGAGCCAACATATAATACAAGAAGATACAGTAACATTTCTTCTACAATAGAAGCGACAAAGAAAGAATTTTTAGAAGAAGCCAAAGTATAACAACAGACATTTCTTGGCAGTTTTAACACATTTTGCTCAAAGCCCAGATGCAGCTTTTTTGACAGCAATAAAGACAACAACAAACCCTCTCATTTCCATGGCAACCAAGGAAGAAGTCACATTTTTTATAGAGAAAAATAGACATGAAAAGAAAGCATGGTGGCTAGACTTTCCATGCATTTCAAATAACAAAAAATCCTTTCAGAACAACAACATGAAGTCGATTTGAAATAAAACCACTTTTTCAAAGCAAGAAGGCTATAGATTTTCAATAAAATGTAGAGAAAGATCAGAAGTTTTCTTTCAAAGAAAGAAAATCCAATGAGAGAGAACAACAAAATATGATTTCTAAGCAAGAATGTAACCCATGAAAATAGAATGCCTCATACCTGTATTTTGGAGAACTTCTCTTGCAGTTTAAATCAGATTTTTTCTCCATGGCAGCCACAAACTTGACAGAAGGTGTCATTAAGGTTAAAGTCTGCAACAGAATGCTGCGAAAAATCCTTTCAGGATGGTTGAAACAATGTTTTCTCATGGCGGCCATTCTAGGGTTTCAAAACCCTTTTCTTTTCCAAGCGGCTGCTATTTTCTCCAAAACATCAAAATGCAAATGACAAAGTGTAATGCTTTGTTTTACTTTTAGGGCGAATACTTCATAACTTTGTCGTTTTGCATTTTTTTTTAAAATCTATGGCTTTATCCTTTGTATCGGTTTTTATTCCCAAACTCACAAAATAATAATAAATAAAAACTCTCAAACTATATGCTAACAAATATTTTAAATATCATAGTAGCATATTACAAAATTAAATAATATGTTATTACATTATTTAAAATATTTGTTTTAAAAGAGTTATTTTTATGATTTTTCCAATAATGTAATTAAATAATAATTAATTGATGTTTTATGAATCAATTAATTATTATTTAAAGTATGCAAATCTAGAGACAAAACTTAAAGCCCATTTTCAGATTTGGAGATATAAGGGGTTGAAAAGTCAAGTGGCGAAGCATGAAATGAGGGAGAGGTGTCATTTTGACTTCTTGTTAGTGCATGTTATAGATCTGAACACTTAAAGAGTCATTTGAGTCTTTTTAGGGACTGTTATGGCCAAACAGAAGTGGTCACTCATAGTGTATGGATAGATAGGTCTTTTAGACCATGTGGACTTCTTAGGTGGAGATTTAGAGGCCACTTTTTTAGGGATTTCTCTCACATCTAACCCTTGCATTCTGAAATGCAGTTTCCACTTTTTGGGGGTTGTAGGTGAGAGTTTTCATTTATATCATTTCTCCTTATGCATTATGGAGGGGGGATTTTTTAGAGGAGCATACTGATGCACTTGTGACATTCTTTCCTTGGCATTTTTTCTCTTCACTTTCTGATCCATTCATGTGTTGAGCATTGTTTTGTTGCCTTTGAGAAGAATATATATACAGTGGATCTGTTTTGGAGAGCTATTTATTTTGCAGATTCAGTGATTGATGTTATTTGATGTGTTGTTTTCTAACCTCAAATTTTGTCTCATTTTTCTGCACTTCTAAGTAATAGTTGTGTTATTCATAGGTTGTGAGTTATACACCTGGTTGATATAATTTGAATGTGGGCAAACCCCTTTCATTTTTATCATTTAAGAGTTTTCTCATGAAGCACTTGTATGAATAGTAGTTAATTCAATAATCTGTGTCTGAATTGTATTAGTTTCAGTTGTTCATTGTGCAATGATAGAGCATTGTTCTTCGTCTTAATCTGGTGTATCACCTCTCTTTTTCCAGTTTTCATCTAGGTTGTTTACTTTAAGTCCTTCGTATCCTTTTTCCATCAAGTTTCCAAGTTTTCTTAGAATAGGTGAATAACAAGTTACATTTCATTGGATTCAGCCTAGAACCCGAAGGTTCAGTCACACCTAAAGTTTACCCACAAGCTAGTGATTGTTCCCATGTTACTCCAAAATTGCTCAAGTTTCGGGACTTAGCATCTAGGTGCAAAATTTTGGAGCTAACAATAATCATTTTAAGTAGGAAGATAGTAATCAACAGGGTTATTCCAAGAGTAGCCATCATCATATGGTTCATCCCAAATAGTAGAATCATCACAGTGAGAATTAGACATCCCATATCGAATAGCAAAAGCTTGACGAGTGTTATGATTATGAGATTTTTGAGTATTAGGATTAGATGAATTCTCATGTTTAAGTTTATTAAAACAAGTAATGATCACTTTACCATCTTTCCCACAATAATTATAATGAGGTCTATTAGAATTGTTATGATAACTATTATTATGATTATAATTATTTGATCTATTATTATGAGATCTAGACATGAAAGCATGTTCATTAGTTTTGATTGAGCCAAATTGAATTAACTTAGCCTCTTCTTGACGTAAAAGTTGTTGAAATATAGCATAAGTTAATTGAGATGCTAACAAAGGAAGAGCTAATTGAAAATGAATATTAGTGATAAATTTCTGAAATTATCTAGGAAGACATTTTTAAAATGATATGAATTAACTGAATTTCAGATATATTTACTCCTAAACCAGTTAATTGACTTCTAAACAAATCAAACTTAAGTAAAAATTCATCCATAGTTATGAAATCCGTATACCAGAGATCCTCCAATTGATCTTGGAGTTGAATCTTTAGAGATTCATTTGCACTATCGAAAGTGTTTTTCAGAATAGTCCATGCTGCATGTGATTCAGTACAATGGGAAATTAATACATATAAATATAGATGTAAAGAAATGCCTATAATGCCTAAAGCCTCATCATTTTCTCATTCCAAGCATCAATATCTGCTTTAGAAGCAGTAGTAGCAGGAACAGAAGCCGCACTAGTTGCCACATCAAGAATATGTTTAAAGCGAAAAATAAAGGTTATATGAGTCTTCCAAGCATGATAATTGGAACTTGTTAATTTAATTTCAGGAAATAATGTTGACATAATGAATAAATATAAACTTAAATACAAGTTTAAGTGTACAACAATGAATCCAAAAAACCAGATTAACATGATTAGTAAACGACAATATGCAAGAATTTTTAAATATTAAAAAAATTAAATTTTTTGATTAATTGATGAAACAAACTTTAATTGCAATGAAATAATGAATAAGCTGAAGAATTAAGTTTATAATAATCAAATGGAAATGGGTTTAAAATGATTTTAGAAAATACGAAGAAAGTGAAAATGTAAACCAATTTAACTTTTTTGTTAATTAAATTTTGAATAAATTTGATAAAGTAAAAAAAAGAGTAAAGTCTAAAAATATAACAAGAATCTAATGATTAAATAAGGAAGAGTTGTCAAACCCTACAGAAATCAGAAAACGTTAAAAGAATCAAATCTATAATAATAATCTGCAAAGTAGGAATGATAATTATAGGCTGCAAAACAACTATAACCTCTGCAATGAAATGAAATCTTTGACAACGTACACAATGTTTGGCCATCCACCCTAAAGGAAAATAATGCAGGAAGGAAGAGACATAAATATGAGAAATGATACGCAAGAAGTGTTGTGCAGGAGCAGACTAAACAAGCGCATGATAAGACAAATAAAAAACACAGAAGGAAAGGAATATGCAACACATGGAGGAGAGTGGGGGTGAGTGGGAAGCATGAGGAATACAACAGGTTGCTGTGTAAGGAGTTTCAAGGAGGAGGTAGCGTGGAGAAAGGAGTAAGGGTTACGCTAGAGGGATAAGGATAAATAAGGAGTGGTGGTGAGTGAGTAGCATGACGAATACAGCAGGCTACTGCGTAAGGAGTTGCAAGGAGGAGGTTGTGTGGAGAAAGGAGTTAGTGTTGCGTTGGAGGGATAAGGGGAGGGGGAAGCTTACTTGGGAGAATAAAGGAAGTGCATGAGAAAGTGTGAGATGCGCAGGGGAGGAGGTTGTGCAATGCTAAGGATTCTTACCTCATAAACAAATAGAGGTTAAAGAAACAAACAAAGATTAAATATATTTGATGAATCTCAATTGATAAGAACATATAAAAAAAAGAGATAAACATATGTTAGATTAGAGAAATAAACAGTATAGAAACGTTAACGTGCAGAGAAACAAACGTAAGTAGAGATATAGATAACATAGATATAAGAAAATGAATATAAATCTGCAAGGAACTTGTCAAATAAAACCAGAGATTAGAAATATAAAATGAATAAACCCTACAAGACAGAGTTATGAAGCGAATCCTGCAAGAACAATGTTAAAAACCCATGAATGCAAGAAAAATAGATATAGGGAAATGAGAAAATCTACAAGAAATGGTAGAAACATATATTAATATTAAATTAATGAGAAAATACAGAACATGCAAAACTAAAATCCCTAGCGGTTTCCCAATAGAGGGAATAGATAGATCTAGAAAAAACTATAGACTAGATAAACAATAAAAACTGGGTTTGGCAGTGACCCAACCAAACCCCAAAAAAATTTGAGAAAATCAGCAACAAATGTTAGATTGAGAAATCCTACAAACACTAAAACAAGGATTATTAACTCTGATACTATGTTATAAACATTAAGAAAATGGAAATGAGCTTAGGAAAGAATCCAAGAGAGTGAGAAAGAGTAAGAACTTTACCACACACACACACACACACACACAGATCAAACACCAAATTCACCAAAATGCTCCAAGACCAACACAAGAACTCAAAGATTTTGAAAGGGGAAAAAGAAAGAAAAAAACCCTTGTGTATAATATGCATGAGGCACAAAGCCTAAACAAGAAGAGAGAAAGAGATCAATAATCTCATTACAATAATGAGATCAAGTTTGAGAATGTGAGGAGAAGTGAGAGAATAAAGAAGATTATTCAACTTGTGAGAACCAACATAGAACCCCTATGAGAACCCTAAGAAGTGTGTGAGAACCATCTCTTAAGTAGAGATGAGTGGAGGAGTTTGCATGTAACTCCCATACTCTATGTGTGCCACATTCACATTTGGTGTGTGCCATGTGTAGGAATCCTCTTAAGGAGGAATATCTAATTTCCTTATTAAAGGAATTACAAAAATGAGACATGACCTTGGTATATCTTTTAATTACAAAATACCAAGAAAAGATTAATTTCTAACACATAAAAACTAGAACATTATGTACCTATGTGAACAATGTTTTATCCATTGTGTACCCCAACCAATGTTTCCAAATTGGGGCCAAGGCATCAGGACACGAGTAAAATATAGAATTAGATTTACAGGTTGCCATGATTAAGCACATCAGACATAAATACCTCAAAATCACCAAAGTGGAAGCTATAGATCCTGATAGGACAACCAATAATGGGTGATAACTTATTAGGACTATACACTCTCCATCCACTTTGTCACTTTTCTGTTGGAATACTTGACCATGTAACATATTTGGCTTAGGATGCATGCATGTCGCAAAGACGTCCATGTGGCACACATTCGTCTTGCAAATATATAGACACACAAATGGTCATTGAGAAGTTACAACTATTATTTTTGTCATGTAACGCTTATTCCCTCCATATTAGAATAATAAGCAGAAAAATGCAAATATTAACACACAAAAGAGAACACAATAACACAGAAATTTAACGTGGTTCACCCAATCCCTAGGCTACGTCCACCAATAGTGAGTCCAATGTCTTTATTATTATCCAGTGATTACAATCTGAAACCTGCAACTCAATACCATCACAGGAAGCTACGAAAATCCCTCATACAAAATCTCAAACCCTAAGCCCTTTTCACAAGTACTTTTGACTTAACCTAATTAGGACAAAAAATACTCTGACTAATAGAAAATTGATGGCCGACCCTTTACAATATTATTAATTCATTGTTGACGTCGAGGGCCCCTCGACCCCGCAAGGGGCACTACCCCTTGACCCCATCAAGGGCTCTGCCCCTTGACCCTGCCTGGGGCGCTGCCCCAGGACCCCGCAAGGGGCTATGCCCCTTGACTCTGAGCTTGGGGGCGCTGCCCCCAATCCCCTGTGGATAAGTCCAGGGGGAAACTGCACCGAAAGAACTTGAGTCTGAATAGTCTCCACATACATAACACTCCACCCTCCAATTTTAGGAATCCTTAATATTGCTTAAAACATCTCAAACTTTTTTCATTTGGTCATCTAGATAGTTCTTCATGATTCTTTAAGATTGCTTGGTAATCTCCTCCACTGTTGTTGTCATATTTCAATACTCAAAGCTCTCTTTCACATTACAACTCTATCACCCTTTGTTGTTCATTAGCTCAACATCACCTTCATCCCATCAAGCTCCAATTGTGTGGCTTTTGAGGGGAGTTCACCCACATCATCTCATATTATTTAAGCATATCATAGTGTCCTCATCATCTTGTCATTTTTATCTATTGTCTTTTATCTATTATTGGTTATTTATAATCCATCTATTGATCTTGGTTGTCTGTGGAGGTAGAAATACCAAAGCGAGGGTCTGACTATCGTATGCCTCTTAATCAAGCAACCCCAACATTTTTCTTTCTAGTTGTGTGTAGGTTTTGAAGATGGAAGGAGTGAGATATCTTAGGATTCTTCTACCTCTTATTTGTCAACTTTTGACTTCTCTTATTTCCCTTGTAATAGTTATGTTAATAGCTCACTTATACCTTCTCTTTCTTGATATTAGTTTAGAATTACTTTTTGTTTATTTAGTTATTATCTTGTATTTTTGATAGTTCAATTTCTATACCCTATCCAAATACAAAGTACACACATCGCACTATCATCCTATATTTAGACTATAGTCCTAGATTCGCGTTGGTGTCCTTGACAGTAAGCTCACAACTCTAGGTAGTGGGTCTTGACAGTTTACTTCCAATAGTCAAAATATTTTTATCTATTAGTATCATAGAGTAATTTTAATTTATTTAATTGACCTTTTACTCTAAGTTCAAATTAACCAATTAATTCTCTTTAACACCCTAGCTCACCAGAGTGCTAGTTTACTAGGGTGACATATGGGTCGATTCATCGATATCGAGGGTGGACAATTCCCTTCTCCATAGGTTGGATATGAAATTTCATTCTGAGGTTGAGGGGGTATACTTTTATTATATTTTTCTCCAATTGCAAAAGTAGCATGTGTTAGATTCTTATTACTTATATCATCCATGTTTAATTTAGAGATAGTAAAAATGAATGTGACAATAATAAAAAATTATATGGTGACTTGGAGGAAGAGATCTACATGACATATCTAGAGCACTTTATGATAAAAGTGAGGAAGATATTTGTGATTTGAAGTCTTAACTTTCACTAGTACAAAAACAACAATATGTGACTAAATAAACTACCAAAAATTGCATATAAATGACTAAACTTAGTCACAAACTATTAGTAGTTTGTTGCTGGTCATTTATCTCACGACCAAATTTATGACTAAACTATTTTAGTCATCGATTTTGTCATTAATTTGGGTATTGAATTAGTTGTTGATTTAGTCATGGTAGTGATTTATTTAGTCATTAAATTAACCATATATTTAGTCATTACTTTAGTCATATATATAGTCTTTAATTTAGGCATATATTTAGTCATTAATTTAGTCATATATTAGTCATATTAAGGCATGATAGAATCAAACCACCATCCTCTTACTTGTAAAGCAGGTGCTCTTCAGTTGAGATAACACCTTTTAAATTATACAATGTATCCTATGTTAGCCTATAAACATACGTTTTTACAAAATACAAAATCAAGTATTTGATGACAATGAATTAATGGTTAAGGACAACACATCACTACCTAAAATATCTGCAAGAGAGGATTTAAATGACCAATGACCAACTCTACACAACTAAAACATCTACAATAATCAACTCTACACTCAACTAAAATATCTACAAGAGAAGATTTCAAAACAAGAAGATTGACTCGCATCTTTGTTTTTTATCCATGTCTCTCCTTTGCTAACTTATTTGCATATCAAGGGTCATTAAATACTAAAATATTATCAAATAAGATTCTTGATGTGACCTGTTGTACAAGAAAATAGGAGAACAGAGATTGTCAAATAGAATATATTACTCAAAGTCAGCCAAGATATCACAAGTAGGCTGAGTTGATAGCTTTAAAGAGGATATATATACAAACCTGCCATAACTCAATTCCAATATATTTCAAATTAAGGTATATATAGAGCTCAAAATCATCCTTGAATTTTATTCACAATAACATTACAATATAATTTCAGGTATTAGAGAATTGGAGACCATAAGAATTTAAAGATTTGAAACCCCAATGATATGTCATTTGAATCCATTGTAGTTTGGATTCTTGTTTTTTTGTCAATTTTTAATGCATCATCATAAGAAACACACAGACACAAGCACTGAAAACAAGCAAGAAAGAAGTAGGCTACCAACAATGTTATGTACCGCAATGAGAAATTTTTAAATATAAAAGTTGTTTGCGATATTTGGGATTGAGAAATTCATTTTTGGGTTGACTATTTGTGATAATCTGTTGAAATCTATGGACTACAAACTATTTGATGAAATGTTCATGTAAACCTCTAAACAATATCATGATTTTTGTGATGAATTTATGATTTCAAATATTAATATCAGAACTCTCATTGTTATCCCTCAGGAATACATTATATCTGAATATATGCAAAGTTTTTGACAAAATGTTTATTGACAAAACTATGAAAATTTGCAAGTCTATGTATAAAATTTTAAGGCAGTGTAGTACATTCATGATGTTAATTTTGAATCCATATAAGTGTGGTGGCTCTAAAGTTGTAGAACTGAAAGCTAGAAGTGGCAGCAACGAGTTGGACAGTGGCATTAGATGTAGATGGTATTTCTAGTTGCTCAGCACATGGTGCAGAAGTTAAGGACATTTCATGAGCTTACTAACCCTTTGTTTTATATTTTGTCTCCACTTTGCTTTACATAGCCTTTTCAGCGTACTTTTTAGGTCTTGTCCTTTATGGCTTCATTACTAGTGGTCACAAATAGCTAAGTTTTTTTTTATCTCATTTCAGTTTGCTCCATCACTAGCCCGCACGGTGGGGGTGGAGGCTTGAGGTCGTGGGTCACCCCCATGGTCTCGGGTTCGAAACTCCTCCCAGATTTTCCTGGTGTGCTTGGCGTTAATATTATCAAAAGAAAAATAGAATTCACGTACTTGCAAAAAAAAATAAAAATGTAAAACCCTTGTCATAATCAGAAAAATAAATAAATTATTTCTTACAACTGTTTGTGTATCTTTTCAGTTACAACTATTAACATAACCATATGTTAATAGAATTATTAAATTTTTCTTATTTCTAGCAATTGTCACGACTAGGATCATTGAGCTTTCCCATATCCATAGAGGAAATCAGAAAAGAATCAATAGGCCATGAGAAAATTACATGGGAAAAGAAATGATACAAAATACATTTAAAGTTAAAGGGAAAGCCGATCTATACAAATTACTATAAATAAGACACAAAATTGAAGAGATTGTCGATTCAAGCAACAATGGATTTGTTTTGATGCATTAAACTAAGCATTGTATATAAAACAAATAGTTTTGACGATAAATAATAAGTACCTTATCATTGTCAGGGCAAAAGCCTTTGAGAAATCTATCACAGATAGGTATTTTAGGATTTACATTAAGGGAAACTCTCATATGTACAAACTCCTTTAAACCAGACATGAATCACACAAGTTGTGTCAAAGTATTACAGAGCTAGCAGAAAGTAGAAGACATAAACTAAAAACACTCACCAAGAAAGAAATTTGAACAGTCCAACATTAATTCTGAGATAACCTGCATGCAAGAAACTACCAGTCAGAGTTATAAAGAGTTATTTTAAGCGCATGCACCATTCCCAAATTGATCTGATTTGAATATTACCCAATCCAACATGCATGTTAAAGAGAGCATATTGCATAGCATGATTTAATTTTTTTTTATCAATTACCTTGTGTGTTAATCTGTAGTCCATATTGGAGCAAGCATCTTTCAGGAATTGTGCAAGAAGTGTCACCTTCTCAGAATCATGTGTGTCAGGGAATATGCGAACTTCCTTGCTGGAATTACCGAATCTTGATAAAGATTGCGAATATTGTTACTTCTTAGACAAAATGGATCTTATAGTGTGTAAAATCCATCTAATCTTTTCACCAGCCAAGGCAAGACTGATTGTATTTGAACCTCTAAAAAGTTGGTTCCCATTCCCAACTTTTATATATCTATTTTTAGAACTACCCAAAAACACATTAGATTGTACTCGGATATTTAATTTTCCAATCATAAGATAGGATAAACATGGCAAAGTGAATCTGACTATCAAAACTACATCCCATGGGACATGCATATCCATAGACAATAACAAAGGGAAACATTACTTGCATCATGACTTAAAATACATGGCACTAAAGATTTTTTGGTTCCACTATGATGAAGACAATTTTCTTGCTTAAACTAGGCAATCTGAATTATGCCAAGTTTGTGAAATCTTTATATCATTTGTAAGTTTGTACAAATTTTATATTTCCTTATCTAATTTAGGTCATTTTTAGCATCAAATGGGATAACCTGCAATGGTAGTTGTAGTATTATTGGGGCCTTAAAGGTGGAATGACAGGTTAAAACCTCCAAAGACATGATAGTGTGTTCAAATTGATAAATTGACACATCTAACTTTATGGGTGTAACACATTCTAATGAACGAACCTGGTTCCAAGTCCTTCAGTAATTATATCTAAACTAAAGGCCAACCCACAAGTAATTTTTACCATATTGAACAAATAGGTTATTTTTGGATAATAATGTAATTTGATATTAGAATAATAAAACTGCAGATGTACTAACAAGAAAAAAATATAGTGCAAAGCTTTTATTACCAATCATGTTCATGTTTCAAGTCAAGATTAATTCAAATGTTCCTAGTCAATTTTTTTTTGTGCCGCTTGATTAAGGACTATGGACTGATATCTCTTCAAAATCGATGCCCCTCCACCAACATCACGTTGTTCATTAATGTCATGTCGCTATTTTTTGGTAACACCTTAACTGTAAGAGTCCTATACTTTGTATTACATGTTCATGTTTTTTATCATTCTCTACTACTTCTTTGCATGTATATTGATTGAAGAACATTGTTCTTTGGCCTTTTTTTGATGGGGATACTTTTGATCTTTGATCACTATGTCTATGAATTTTCTTATCCTAAATGTTGATAATTATGTATTAGATATTGATCTTCATTCCTTTATTATGTTACTCTCCTTGTAACAATAATTTAATTACATTCACTAAATATTACTCTTGTCATGATATTACTTTCCTCTCTCATTAATAACATTGTTATTGATCTAAAAATAGACACTACTCTTGTGCTTGAGTGTTCCCTCATACACAATGATGATCAATCTTGAAACATTCAAAATAGTGCTCATATTTATAGACATTGTTAGGCTTATCTTCTATTTACAACATGAATGTAGATGTGTTTGATTGTTCTTTATGTCAATGCTTCCAAAATGCACATTTGTAAATTCTACATGTCAGAGACTAAAGTTCCACAATTTTTTTCGTGGGTAGGAAAAGTCTACAAATACATTCTCTTCATATACACCATTATATTGATCTAGTGACCTATCTATTAAAAAGTAACAAACATAAACATGTTGATGTAGGCTCAAATCTTTTTCATATATTTTACTTTTTTGTACTTCACCTTCATGGGAATTGTGACATTTTCCATTACTCCAAACTTTCACATTGCCATAATCATTGAATCTACATTTTATTCTACATGGAACCTCTTTTGTGTCTTCATCATTCCTCAATCTATAAGGACGTGTTAAAACTTTTTTGTTGAGGAAAATTGTATATATTACTATTTAAAATAAACATTAACACGTATGTGAATCATAATGATTAGTCACAGAATCAAATCTATTTTCTTTGAAGCAAGAAATGCCTCTGTGGTGGAGATGGTACAACTGGGCGACACCCATTTCCTAAACACTCTATTGATTGGTTGTATCATAGCTTGCTGATGTAGATACAAAGATGGTGTCAGTAGACGGGAAGTGATGCATGAGCTTTTGAGGGTCATAACTTTTGACTCGGATGTGGGTTTTGGCTGAAATTTTACAGGCAATTGTGTGAGGAGGATTTATTTGGATTTTTGATGAGCTCAGCTCGATTGGTGGTTCATTTGACCTTTTTCAGGATTTATAAATATCATCTTGTCCTCCGAAATTGGCTTTTCTTATTTTTTTCCAGTTTTTTAGAAAGTTTTTTTTGTAATAAATACGAAATCATGTTTATGATTTCGTGGGTTAGTTGACAATTCATCTTGCCTTAGTTGGGGGCTTTTCTTGGAAAAAATTGAGATTCATAGGATGGGTTTTGGAAATTACCAAAAATGGAAAAAAAAATCTATTTTTCCCTAAAATTTGCCAAATATGGTAATTTTCAGAATTGTAAAAAGTGGGAGTTTTCTTTCATTGTAGGGTAGAGTAAGTTGGATAAGTTTACTGAATAATTTCAAGTTCTACAATTTTGTGTTGTGTATTATCTAACTTGTTGTTCTTGAAGGTTTTGGGCTACATCAGGAAGTGGTAGTTAGAAATTGTCTTAGTGTGTTTAGCTTGGTGATCTGTGCTCTAAGGAGGTTTTTTTAGTAAGTGGTGCAAAATGTCCATGAATAAGGTCTTGATCACGCAACAAGACAAAATGTGCATTATTCTATGAATAGTTTATCTTTCCAACCACTAACAATTACATAAGTTGTAGATATGTATCAACATTATTCAGTCCATGTAATTCATACAATGTTTATGGGTCTAGCTCATATTTGTATGAAAAAAAAGCTCAAGGGTCCTTGTTGCTTAGGCAAGTCATAAAATGGTAAATAACCACATTGTATAGTTCTACAGAAGTGTATTGCATATGTAACAATAGGTGGAAACAGTTAAAAAAAATTACATGTGTTGTATACAAATGGTTATATCTTGAACATGTTAGTATTTTTAATACTATGTTCATGGCATGATTTGAAAAATCTCTATTTAGGGTATGTGCAAGATCATGGGGGGCCAAAAAGTTGCGATGTGAAAAAATCCACTTTTCACTCGTCCAAAAGCGCATGAAAATGTTTGTTGACTTTTTAGTAGGTCAAGATGTCAGTACACCTGGGAAAACCTGACACCAAAGCAAAAGCCTAATCGGGTTCATGATTTTTTTGGGTACACGAAACCTGTGGCATAAATCAAAACCCATGAGCCACTTTCCTCATTTCTCTCATCGTTTTGGGTTTGGAAAATGGCTCTAAATATCCTATACATGATTTTTTTGGGTACCTGATTGCTCCAACAAAAAATTCAACATCACAGTTTATCCGGTAAGTAAATTCTTGCTATATCTTGATTTTTTTTTTCATTTTCATGTTAAATGTAATTTTTTTGGTTAAAATGGGGTTTTGTATTGATTTTTTTAATAATATATGAAATCAATTTGAAATTTATATTTGTATATTATTTAATCAGGCATGGCTGACAACAATGAAGATAATAACCCTCCCCTGCCAAATAACGATACCCAAAACAATCCAGAACTGCTTTAAAACCCTCAATCTTTAGAGGATTTGATACAAGAGAATTTGAACACTATACGAGGCTTCAAAAACACGTATCAGAATATACCTACGTTAGCTCCTATGCTTGCCACCCTCAATACCATTGTTGAAAAAATTAACACCCTTACGCAACAACATAATATTGCTCTTCATTGGCGTGATGATATGCAGGCCCAATTTGATGACGGGCTTGACCATGATGAGGTTGCGACCCTTAATATAACTAAGGAAGATATAGCCTCCCTTTTTGTTAATCCTAAAATTGAATTAAAATTTGACCCCAAAAAGCCTAAATTATCAATAAAATGGTGCACAAATGAAGCAATGCGCACACACTTTTGGGATCGTTGGTGGATGGTTTTTGATAAACCACCCCATAGCAATTTGGAGCTCCCTTTCTATTTCATAAAAAAATGGTATGCTGAGTTTGTGTTTGGTCACAATGTTAATTATTGGAGCATGAGGCCCAACATGGGCGTAGGCGAAGGTCCTCCTTAGACTAGGCCATTTGCCCAGCGCAAAAAGGCCACTACCTTTGTCCCCCCCACTGATGTCGCACCCCCTTCTCTAGTGTAGCATCCTGATATCATTGCAGAGGCTACCTCATAGAGTATTAGGTCCATTCACATGCTGAGTGATCAGTTGATCACGCAGACCAGGTCATTGTTGCCTCCTGGTATGGATGATGTTGGCACATCGACATCTGGCAGTAGTTCACATGTATGCATGCCCCATACTTGCATTATGTGCAAGAATTTGTGCCTCGAACCGCTTACTAATTTTGATACATATCAGTATGTTATTGATGAGGAGGACACAGGAGACGCAGGTACAGAGGCTGCAACACCTCATGGAGCATTTGTGTCTCATGAGAGCACTGAGGAGGGGTACGTAGAGCCATGGAGTCCTGTTGATATGGTAAGAGTAAACATTATAAATAAATTTGTCACGTGACTTATTTAATTTAAAAATAATTTATTTATTTAGATTAGTTTTAATGACTGCATGCACTTATGTATATATATATTTGGTCCATTTATGTTCAGTCGATGACAGAGGAGGAGTTGAGACAAGTGGATGACTCCACACTTTCGACCATTTTATTTGACCTTGACACCTATATGGTATATTATAAATTATGTACCCATTAGTTGTTTTTTATATCATTTGGTGTACAGGCTGAAATCTCTATCAATTAGAGCAATAAAATTCATACATTTACTAATATATTGTCATCTTATTGTACTCTTGCAGGTCTCAGCTAATTTCAGTGGGGGGCACGAGGGGGTTCCTTCCTCATGCGTCGACAAAGGAAAGGTAATTAATTGTTTAAGATTAATTATGCATGCATGTGTATTTTACTTGTGTGTAGTAATAAATATTCTACATGCACTTTATTGTATAGGGTGTGGCTCACGACGATGTCCTGACACAGGTTTGGGAGCCTAGGCTCACAGGCATCTCGATTCAGGGTGATAGCCCGATTGTTCGTAGATTTGTACATATTTTTATTTGTATTTTGTAACCAGGGTTGTTATGATGAAGTACATTTATATATAATTGACTATCTTTTTTACTCTCATAGGTTACTCCTAGTGCAAGAGAGGCCCCACGAGAATCATTCCTATCTTTGTTGACCCAGCCCACTATTCCAGATGAGGGATCAATGGACGTAAGTTTTAATTTTAGTTCAATCAATTTGTAATTTTATTATGCTATCATCCTATTTTGTAACTTTATTACTCTATGTTGCACCTTGGGCCCCTGCACCACTCTACTAATCTTAATATTGCAAATATATATTTATAGGTCAGAGTTGGTATTGGTGGCACTGTCTGTTCGCTACCAAAGACTTATGTTAGGACACCTGATCGTGGTAGGCAACCGAGAGGCCAGGTACATATGTTTGTATTA
>MU224538.1:3115347-3153675 GCA_018584345.1 Thuja plicata | reverse complement strand
TGGTGACTCATCCATATCAGCAAATACCAGAGCCAAGAAGAGAGCCCTGGAAATAGAGCAATCAACTGCTGGGATTGCTGCTACAAATCAATCATCACTCACTCCACCAGTTTCAATCCTAAAGGGAACCTCTACTCATGCAAACAGAACAATGCAGTATCCGAAGCAATCGAATCAGAGTATTAGTAAGTCTCCTCAGAAGGTATAATTTGTTGTTTCTTACAACATTGTTGATAATATGAAAAAGATGAATGTTTCTATTTCCATGTGGGATTCATTAGCTATCCCAGGGAAAACTGAATTATTAAAGGAGGAACTTTCAAAAGGAACAGCAATTCCACATCAAGCTGTAAATAATCCTCCTGGAGTGGGCTTGGCCAATTCAAAGCCTTTAGTGGATCAGGATGAAGTAGTAAAATAGAAGGAAAAGAAGACTGGTAAAGTACAGCAATAAGTATCACAAGAGAGTAAAAATGCTGCAGAATTAAAGCAGCCAGCAATAGAAAATGAAAGAAAATCAGCAAATATGCAGAAAGTGACAGAAAAAGGAGGTAAGAAACCTACAAATGTTAAGCCTCCTCCTTTCTATGTTTCTTTAATCATTGGAAACAAATTAGTACATAATTGTATGGTTGACAGTGGTGCAACCAACACTGTCATGCCAAAGAGTATAGCTGATATATTGGATTTGAAGTATGAACCTCTTGAGAAAGGAGTTGTTCAACTTGATGGTTCTTCAGTTAAAACTGTTGGGGTTGTTAAAAATGCAAGTCTAACCTTGCACTCATGTCCATATTTCTCCATTTCTCAAGATATTTTTGTCATAGATCTTCCACCTTATTTTGCTCTATGTTTATCAAGAGACTTCACAGCCAAGATAGATGGATATTTCTCATCTGATTGGTCTCACCTGTATTTCAGAACTAGGTATGGTACTAAGGTGACCATAAAGTTAGAGTCATGGGCCAAAGACCATATAGAGCCTTATAATCCCAGCCCTATAAATTCAAGTTGTGTGATCATGGATCCATATGAAATCAATGAGAGTTCATCTTATAACACACAAATTGAGGAGTATCCCGATATGGTTCTTGATGAATGGACAGCTAGAAATGACCAAGAGATGGATGTGTTTGATGTTGGTTTTGGAAATTACATGATTTTAGAATCTGATTTAGTGGTGTCTAATTTAATTAAAGACCCAAAATCTGAATCTGATGTATCTAACCATCTTTGGGATTTGTATTTTGATGGGTCAAGGAATAAGGATGGAGTTGGTGCAGGGGTTATGGTGGTTTCACCTAATGGTGATAAGTTTTATGTTGCATTTAAATTGTCTTTTCCGTGTTCTAACAATGTGGCTGATTATGAAAGTTTAATCCAGGGATTAGAATGGGCAAGATTGAAAGGTATCAAATGCCTGAGAGCATTTGGAGATAGTGAGCTTATTGTTAAATAGGTGAGAGGCATCAATATTGTTAAAAATGATCTGCTTAAAATGTATAAATCTAGATTTTCTGATATTCTAGATGAATTTGATGCTTTCAACCTGATTTCAATTTCTAGAAGGGAAAATACACATGGAGATAGGTTGGCTGGTATTGGTGCTCATATTGCATTAACAGAAAATAAAGGAATAATTTCAGACCAGACTCATATTAAGATAATTATCAGGCCATCCATTCCGGATAATGACACTTATTGGCAAGTTTTCAATACTGATGAGCATATCCTAAGTTTTTTGACAGAAACAGATGGTTTTTCAGCTTCAAAAGATAACAAGAACATTCAGCAGATGGAAGACCAGATTGTTCAATTGAAAACCAATAAATTTCCAAAGGGATTAGTAAGCTTGGAATTAGATTTTAATTCTGATGACCAGTTTAAAAGGGGTAAAACCAGCCTGCTGATTGAAGAAGATCATTATGAAGAAGTGGAAATTTTCAGAGATAAGCGGTTGAAGGTTGGTAAAATAAATTCTCCTAAAGAAAAAGAACTGTTTATTGATCTTTTTAGAGAATACAATGATGTTTTTGAATGGGATTACTCTGATCTAAAAGGTTTTGATCCCAAATTAACTCAGCACACTATAGAATTGGAACCAAATGCTAGGCCAATTAGACAAAAACAAAGCCTATAAATCCCAAGTTAGAGCCATTAATGATGAAAGAGCTGAGGAAACTTCTAGATGGTGGTATCATATTTCCTATTAAGCACACATCTTGGGTTTCTAACTTAGTACCAGTAATGAGGAAGAATGGAGAGATAAGACTTTGTGTAGATTTTAGAGACCTTAATAGGGCATCTCTGAAGGATAGACACCCTCTTCCTTCCATGGAATAGATTTTACAATATGTTTCAGGTTCTGAGAGATTCTCACTCTTAGATGGATACTCTGGTTATAATCAGATTTTAGTTAAAGTATCTGATCAGTTTAAAATAGCTTTTACAACTAAATGGGGTACTATGGCCTACAGAAGAATGCCCTTTCGGTTGTCAAATGTTGGAGCTACTTTTTAGAAAGCAATGGACATGGCTTTCAAGAACTTAATGTATAAATTTGTTCTGGTTTATCTTGATGATGTGACAATTTACAGCAAGGTTGCAAATCAGCATATTGATCATTTAAGGAAAATATTGCAAAGATGTAGAGAATTTGGAATATCTTTGAATCTTAAAAAATCTGTGTTTGCTATTCATGAAGGAAAACTTTTAGAATACCAAGTGTCTAAGGAAGGAACAACAATTGATCCTAAAAGAATTCATGCAATTCTTGATCTTTCATTGCCTAAAAATAAGAAAGGATTGCAGAGTTTTATTGGGAGAATTAACTTCGTAAGAAGATTTATCCCTGATATTGCAAATTTATTAAAGTCATTGACCACAATGCTTAAAAAGGATATTCCTTTTAGATGGACTGATGAAGGAAAAAGGAATTTTGAATTGATAAAACAAGCTTTGTCTTCAGCCCCTGCTCTTGTTAATCCTGACTTTACTAAAGACTTCATTTTGTATGCTTATGGTGGTTCTGACATAATCTCTACTATGCTGGTTCAGAAGAATGATCAGAAACAAGAGCAGCCAATTTCATTTTTCAGCAAAGGTATTGATGATTATGAGAAAAGGTACACTTTTATTGAAAAACGTGTACTTGCAGTTATTAAATATTTGAAGAAGTTTAAGCATTTAATTGCTAGAAATAGGGTGCACTTAATGGTTGCTCATCCTAGCATCAAGGAGTTTTTGTTGAATAAGGATGTTAATGAGAAAAGATCTGGTTGGATAACAAGGGTTATGGAGTATGATGTGCAGATTCATGTAACTAAGCTAGTTAGAGGTAAAGGCCTTTGTACACAAATGGTTGAAGAAGAGGAACGGACTGAAGCACCTAAAGAATCTGAAGATTTACAAAGTGATATTGTTTTGTTTAATGATCCTATGACATGGTTGTCAGATATGTCCAGATTCTTGCAAACAGGACAATGCCCAAATAATCTTGATAAAGCAAAAAGGAGGTACTACAGGTTACAATCTATCCCCTATGTTCTTATTGATGGTGTTCCATATAGAAAAGATTATTCTAGATTTTTCTTAAATGTATTGATTCATTAGATCAAAACAGAATATTATCTAAGTTTCATGATGGATCCTGTGGAGGACATTTCAGTCCTAGAACTACAGCTTGGAAAATACTAAGGGCAGGCTATTATTGGCCTGATTTGTTTAAGGATGCTCATGTTTGGGCTAGAAAATGTCAGAAATGTGCACTATTTGTAGGGAAACAAAGGCTGGCAGCACTACCATTAAAACCAATTGCGGTCGATCAACCATTTGCTAAGTGGGGAATGGACTTTATTAGCCCTATCATTCCTAATTCTAGTGCAGGTCATAAATGGATTTTAACTACTATTGATTACTTTACAAGATGGACCGAGGCTATTGCACTAAAGGAAGCTTCTAGACCTGTTGTGGTAAAATTTTATGATGATATAATAACTAGGTTTGGAGTTCCTCAATCAATCATTTCTGATAATGCTATGGCTTTTATTGGTTTAGCCATTATAGAATGGGCTGTAAGGAATGGGATTTACTTAAACACTTCTTCAAACTATTATCCTCAGGGTAATGGTCTTGCAGAGTCTACCAATAAAAATCTAATCAGGATCATCAAGAAGACTTTGCAAGGAAATAAGAGGGATTGGCATTCCAAATTGAAGGTAGCCTTGTGGCTGGATAGGATTACACCTAAACAGGTAATTGGGAATTCTCTGTATGTCTTAGTTTATGGCAAAGAGGCCTGATTGCTAGATTCCACTGAATTTCCAACCCTGCAACTAGCTAATCAGATGTTATTGTTTGGAGAAGAAGATCCCCTTAAACTAAGGTATGCCAATCTATTACAACTTGAAGAGGAAAGGAGAAAAGCATTGGTTACAATGGAACTTAAGCAAGCACAAACTAAGAGATCTTTTGACAAGAAAGCTAAATTTAGAGAATTTAGAGAGGGTGACTTAGTACTCAAGTGGGATGTGCTAAAGAGCAGGCCAAGGCAGCATGATAAATTTGACAACTTTTGGGCAGGCCCTTTTGTTATTACAACCTGCAAGCAAAAAAATGCTTATCATTCGTCCACAACTGATGGGGAAGTTCTACGAATTCCAGTTAATAGAATACACCTCAAGCTTTGCTTTGAGGGTTAGATTTTAATCTAGGTGTCATTTTCAATAAGTGTTGTCCAAGCACATAGGTCTTTAGGCTGAATTAGGTCTAGGATAACTGCATTTTTTATTTCAATAAATGATTGCATTCATGGTTTCAGGTTTCCTAACTCCATTACCCAAGGATAGAGGTCTAGGGTTATGTCCAGCAGGCAGACATCCAGCAGAAGTCGCCAAAATTGTTATCCTAATTTTCAGCATGCATCAAAATAATCATAAACAGGAAAAGATTGCATTTTTAGAAAAGTCCTATTAATATTATCCTTCAGGTATTATTAATAAACATTTTGTAAATTACATTCATTTCAGAAAATGTCATTTTTGTACTCTAAGAATTGATCATATTCCCAAAAAGTTTCAAATTACAATTTGATCAATTACATTGTGCATTCAAACTGAATGTATTATACAAATGTTGCTTCATCTTTCTTTTTATGTCAACAATAGTACATTGTAGAATAAAAGGGATAATTGAAAGTATGGAGTAGGGGTCCCATGCTTTGCCTTGTAGTGGTTTGTTGCTTGCATGTTGGATCTCCATTGCTGGGTGCATATTAGGTCCTAGGTCTTCAAAGTCCATCATCATCTGCATTTAGGTCTTCTAGGGTTTCCCTGCATCATAAAAGAAAAGATGTTAGATCTAGTTGGATCTAAGCAATACATGGGACAACAAGCAACATACAATCAATCCTGCTCAAAAAAGCATATCAATTTGCTGAAATCAATATAATGAAGGAAAAACATTCACTAATAGTATCTGAAGAATAGTATTAAAGGGACTTGTTTTAAACATGAAACCTTTTGCTATTTATAACCACTTTGATGCATTTTATTCTTCAAATCAGATATCTAAATGAAAGGGACTTACTATTGCCATTTGAGAAACCTTTTTCATGATTAGATCAACCTATGAGTTCACCAAATGACACAAACCAACCAGTATTCATGACTGAATGTCATATTACATTCACTCACAAAAATTAATTGGTGCATATGATTGGATGACCTAATAAATTGAGTATTAGTGTGTGTGCAAATGAACAGGTGTGCATGATTGAATGCAAGAAACAAAAGGAAAATGATGCAGTGGATGTCACGAGCCTGTGCTCGAACTTCACATAAGTCATTTTATGCAGAAGGATGGTTATCATCTGAAGGTTATTGTTCACACACATTGGAAGAACATATTTGAAGACACATGAAGGAATCAAAGATGTTACAGAAAGGACATGAACAGAGAAAATTGGTAAATTGCAGAATTGAAAGATTTTAAAGATTCACTGTTTTATGCAAGTAACGCAAAGTATGAAAGTATTTTTACAGTAAGTGCTTCTTCACATATATCTGACTGTTATACATTTGTTAAAGATCACTTGGAGGATTTTTAGTTGAAGTTTCATATATAGATTTTATGCATAAGCTATGTCAAATGAGAAAATGCTAAACAGAATGAAAGCATGGAACAAAAAATGTGGAAGTTGCAAAATGGACAGAGATTAACAATCTCAGATCAACATGAGTGTGCAAATATAGAGAGAAAGAATAATGGAATAAAGTATTACAAGATATTCAGAAGCTGCATTAAAATGACTATGCCTAATCATGATGAAATACTGCAACTGTATAATGTGTTTTAGATCACCTGTTGAGACAGTTTCTTTTGCAAAGTTTACATCTCATATAGATGTCTTGAACATTTTTTATAACAAGAATAGAGCATATATTATGGACAGAATGATGTATACTATTTTCAAGTAAAATCCATGGGAGTCACGAGCCCGTGCTCAAACCCCATGGGTTTTCTCTGTTATGTATGTTCCAAAAGATGAACAGCATATTCTTGCATAAAGGATAGTAGTATATTCAATGCATATTCAACCTATTTGTGTTTAAATGCTAAACAAAGATGTTCGATACTATTAGCCAAACTGTGAGCTAATGTGTTTCTTAACATATATGTTACAATTTATATCTTATGTATGTTCTTTTTTCGAACAGTGGAGTCAAGCATCAAACAGAGATGTTCATTGTTGTCATCAAGGCTGTCAATTAATGTGTTTTTTTTTAACATATAATTGCAGTTTAAAACTTATTGGTGTTCTTTTCAAGCAGTGAAGTATCATTCAACATAAACATATGTTATGCTGGTTACATGTTGGAGATTAAAGACAGCAGTAATGGTGTTTTATTAAAAACATTTAATAGTGCAAATCCCGTGGTTTATTCATGGAAACAAGCATCAGACTGACAACTCCAAGTATAAAGTTGTGGGTCTTCTTAAGTGATGAAAATAAAAGCATGTGAGAATGACAGTGAGGTTCGACATAAAGCAAACCTGTTTTCTACTTCAAGGTTCAGACAAACATTGAAATTCTATGTCAGCATTCATCAAACAACAACTGAAGGCAATATTAATGCAGAAAGGATCATGATTGAAAATGAGCAAAATACAAAAAAGATAGAGAATCCAACTTATCTGTACGTATATGGTGTATATCTTCATATCTTTAAGTGTAATTGTAGCAACTCGCATGAAAAGTAAATTTTATGACTAAAAGGTGTCATAAAGCTGAAACCAAATGTATTGACTCCATCTTTCAGTCATAAGCTCCATTTTTTTGAAAATGCTGAAGAGAGTCACGGTTCCAAAAAACTCGCATGGTGGTCACATGAAAAATGTTCATAAATTGGTCTATTACCTGCGGGTTTGGTGATTAAAGACAGCAGTGGTGGTGCTTTATGGTCGCACTACAAACTGGGGATAAGTTTGAAGTTGTGGCTGAGGACTTTTCCCAATATTTCAACCATAGCTGAAGGTCGACAGCAGTGATGGGGTCCCATGTTACATAGCCAACTGGGGATGAGTCCTGAAGCTGTGGCTAGGACATCTCTAGTTCATAATCAAGAGTTCATGGGCTTGACACCTCAACCATAGCTCCAAACCATTCCAAGATGGCAGTGGTCTCACTTTCAAGTGCAGTGGTGGCGTCACAAATAGACAAGAACTCCTTGTGCCTTCAAAATGAACTGCAAGTTCAAAACCTGAAATGGAGAGGAATCAAAATAACTTACAAACCATTGATCAACGTCATTTTTTATGGCACAATATCCTCAAGTATTCCAACATTAAAGAAAGAACATGGCAACTTATAGTTTGAGCCCGAGTTCGAGCAAGATGAAGATCAAAAGCCGCGGCCTCTGTTGAAGAAGGATGCTACAATAGTGAGACTATAGTTTGCAATGAATGTATGAACAGTGTTTTCCTCCTAAAGCTCATAAAACTCAAGATTTCTCCATAGAACATGGCGGATTTCGTAACAGGGTTCGTGATTTCCATTATTCACCATGGCGACAGCACAATGAAAACCATAAAACCCTAAAAATTGCAAATGAAATTGATCAAATGGTATACATTGTATTTTACTCACATTTGGTTTCCATTGTCAGTTGAAGTAAATTCTATGTCAGTGACAGTGCATCGACATCTCTTCAGCATTGCCACCTTAGTACTTTAAGTGCCACGACAACTGCAATTATCTCTTCTTTGAGGATAGTCATATCAAATAGCGCATTCAAACAAACCACAGTTACCTTCAAATGCTTGGGTATGGTGTCGACAGTATATGTGGAGTTAAGTGCCAAGTGGTTTAGGGTTTCTTTTTAAAGCTCTTGCAAAGTTTGAAAATCGGGTTTTTTTTAAAACCTTCTTTGCATTCGAATGCCATGTGTTGGAAGATGTAAATAATATGCCTAAGTTAAAGGATTTAACTTAGGGGTTTCTCTAGATGTTGTTTAAACCCTATATTTGTTAGGGGTTTTGGAGCGAATGTTATTTGAATAAGCCATGTTGGCTATTTAGGGGCAGTTTTTGCTTATTGTTGAGAGAGTCAAATTTGGTGGAAAATTAGCTTTAGTGAATTTCGAATTCCTATTGTTGTGGATCCATTTCTTTTTGTATTCCATTGTAAGTGCATACTTGCAATTTTGGATTTTGGGCAAGAGGATTTCATCATTCCTTTCCATTGATTCTGGAATTCATGTATGTAGCTTGTAAACAGATTTTTGAGAAGAATACAATTGCCTCACTTTCACATACTTCTTATTGTGGTCATTGCTCATAGTTCCTTTTCAATTTTCTGCATATAAGAGTAATACTTTTGCAATATATTTTAGTGAATTACATTAATTCCTATTTCATATTACAGAAATATAAGCCTTTTGTGGAATGTGCATGTTGTTAATGAAAGAAGTATTGCTTGTGGTCAAAACCCTAGTTGTCACCTTTTAATTAACCTATGTATTGAGCAGTGAATGATAGTCCAAAGATCAATCAGAGTATGATAAGAATATGTCAGTTTGAAGCTTCAAAAAGAGTCTGAATATCCTTGGTGTATCACCTTTCTTTTATGCAAGTTTAGTTACAAATCCCTTTCTCCTTTTTCCCAATTCAATTTTCAATCAGGAAGTGATATACCATATTTTAGAGGAACCGGCCTAGAATCTGGAGATTCCTCTTCATTCATAGTCTACCCACAGCTAGGAGAGGTTTCCATTGTTAGGATGGAATTGTCATGTAGCCCTAATGCCTGAGTTAGGGTGACAATTCTAAGCTTGAACACTACCTGAATCACTTCTTAATTCAATTCTTCAATCCAAATGAAGTCTTGTCTCTTTCACAATCACAAGGCATATTGTTTATAGTTATTGTCTATGAAATTTAATTAGTATAATTTATACAGGAAATAATAGAATGGGGAATCATCCAAGGAAAGCAGTATGTATAGTCCTTAAACTTTCTCAAAATAATTAATTTAACAACAGCTCAAAACACATGTAATGACATTTAAGAGATGCATTGGAATATATGAACGATCCAAATAATCATTTCCTTCCAAACACTCTAGGTTTTAAACAATATAAGTGAAAGTTATAGACTCCCTAGTGAGTAATTCTCACCCAAGCCGAACATTTATTTGAATGCATTACTAACCCAAAAAACAAAATCTTCAAAATATAAGTAAATTTCTAAGATAATTCAATATTAGTACTATCTAGTATTTTTCCAAAACACTAATAACAGACACACTAAAAGATGCCATTTTCATAACTACATTTAAATTTTGCAAGAATGATGTTAACATTCATAAGAAATATAATACAAGAGCTTAAAGGGTAAGCATAGATGAGTTATGAGTCTCAAAGTTCCCAGTGTGGAAACCTAGGGCTTTGATACCAGATGTAACGCCCCACCAGGGAACCCAAGAGGAATGACCATCTAATCTCTAAAGATGAAGTCAAATTTTTTTTGAGCTATTACAATGCACATTTTAAAAAGCATCGATACACATATTCTCACAAAACATGAATGCAACATAACTGAGATTTCCTAGTCCTCATAGGTTCCCTAACACTTCTACTCAACAATATTAATTAATCTAATTACATTTAAGAGTTTCATAATGAGTTACAATTCTAACATATTTATAACCCTTCAGAATAAATGACTACTGTGTGATGAACATGTTTCAATGAGTATTCACCAACATTTAATTTACCAACACAATCCATTATTTATAACTAACTAATGGAATTCATAACATCTATAAAGCATCTTATAAATTTAGTTTCATATAGACATTAGGGTAAAGAATATCATGCATTATCACATACCCTACCACCTAGATGTACATTGTACTAGATATATTTTAAGACACCAACCAAAAATGTTCCTAACTCATTCTTAATATCAATCATAAGGTAATAATATGTGAATCAATTTATTGAGTTACTATCACAGGTTACACCGAACCAAAAGTGTAATGTACTTCTTTTTTATAAACTTATCTTAATATTTGGCATCTCCTTTCACAATTATACAACTATTCTACAATTGTAATTCCATTATCATTTATCATTGCTATAGACCTTCTTATCTAACAATAACATTTATCTTTGACATAAAAAAAAGTTCGTTCATAAACCAATCATTTCATAATATTCCTTTATAGTCAATTATATAAGAGAATGTACTTATCATATCAATATAAGCTAGTTCCTTATTCACAAAACAAGAAAGAACTATAAGAATAACATTTCATTCAAGAGATCACTTACTTTATTACAAGATAGCATTAGAGGGAAACAAAAGACAAATTCCACATTATTTTAATATTTGTGACATATACAAGTAAGAGCATAACCTTTCCCTTCATTTCACCTAGAAATACCCATTCCCATTACATTGATTCACCCTTCATTTACATTTCATTACATTACCCAACAAGGGATTTCAATAAATAAATACATCAAAATTACAATTCACTGAAGTACATAATGCAGAAGTTGAATCTTTGACAGCTTCCAAGCATGAATCCAAAGGCAAAGTCATCCATGCAACCACAAACAGTACCTCAATAAGATTAACCACCCAACCAAGTGGAACCATGTAGTTCCACTCCCCCATGCTAGGAGATAGAACCAAGGTCCACACAAGCCCCTAAGCAATCTAAGGCTTCACAAAACAATAACTTAAACAAACACAAGACATAACAAAATATCACTTAACTATACACAAGGGTTAGGTTTCTAGCATACCCTCTAAGTGAGTGTCATCACATATCCTGTTTATTGGGATCCTTCCTGGAAACCATGTAACCCCAGTCCCCCCTTTATGAATAGAGATCCATCCTGGTAGTTACCCATGCTTCCGGTACTCCAACAGGACTATGTGGGCATTATTATGTTTTGTTTCATTATCTTTTGTTTCCCGCCTTTCCCAGATTCATTATTAGGTTATCACTTTTTACTAACCAACCCATAGGATCATCTGGAAACCACTTTAGGGTTACAACACTTATGGTGAGCCACTCACTTAGGGTACCTATTCCTCTACCCAAAACATGACAAAAGAATTGCAATACTTCAAATGCTTTATTTCAGAGGTTTAGGAAACTCTCCTGTGTACTCAGACCACCAGGATGAGTCCTAACCTTAACCATAAACAACATAATAATAGTACAAGGATGTCACATACTCAAGACATCTTAAGTAAGACATTATGATCAAATACAAGCAATAAAATGAACATAGAAGAAAATAATCTCAAATGAAATAAACTATCAAAAGGAAGGGTGATAAACTGACATCCTAAACCTTCCAAAACTCAATAACAATTAAATATGAATTTAACCACTATTTGAACATAAAATCCACATATAATTAAAAACCACACAAGAAGACATAATCACTCCAAAAAATAGATAGTGACAAACTCATCAAGCCAACACATTAGAAGCAGATACTTAATTTGTAGATTCCATTACGAACATTTTTTTAAACTACCTTACTTATCTATAGGTACGATCAATAATGGAACAAACACAATAAAAACACATTACTCAAATAAATAATATAGACATAGGAAAATTATTTGTAGTTTCAGACTCTACCTGGAGTCATCCACATAATTCCCTTAGTGTTTGAGCAATTCCATAAACCTTCAAGCTTTCTAACTTTCTACTTGCTGTCTGTTATGCCCTACATACTTGTCCCTACATTAAGTAGGAAAAATGTTGGGTCCCCCTTTCTCACTTTTGCTCTTCCCTTGTTTTCTTTTTGTTTTCTTTGTTTTTCCTCTAGGCTTTACGTCCGTGAGGGTTATCTTTCTTTTTCCTTTTTCCTTCTTGTGTCTCTGGGACCCAATCCCAGAGTTTGTTTGTTCTTTCCAAAGCTAGATTCCAGACTCCATAATTCTCTGTCATTATGTCTTCTTTTGTGAGAAGGTATGGTTTCATGGAATCCCCAGGCCCGGAGTCTGAAGGTTTGATTGTTCTGGAGTTTGCAGAGAGAATGCAACCTATTTTTACCCTAAGGGTATAAATACAAGTTACCTATCATTTTCACATTTACCACAATTAAATACTTAGAGCACTCACAATGATTTCAAAGGTGATTAAGGTGATTAAACAATGTTTTACTCTTGTGTTTAGTGGTCGATTAGACAGTAATTTGCAGTGCTCATTCATGGTTATTCGAAGGTGAACTTGTTGCTGAGCACCTCCCATGCTCATCTTTTCGCTTCCTCCACATTTCTAGGTAGGCCTTTGGCTTTTCCCTCTTTGGTTTTGGGTTTTCTGGTTCTTGTTTGTTTTGGTTTCATCTTCGTTTTGATTTTTTTGTTGTCACTTCTCGTTTCTGATTTTGGTTGTTGTTGCCTCCTATTGGTGGGTTAGCTCTACCAGGGGGTTGTTCGCCCTTTGTGCAGCTATAATTTTAGTGTAAATGCTTTGTATATTTTGGTGGGTTCCCTGTAAATACCTTTGTAGTTTATGTATATGATGTATATTTTGTAAATGTTTGTCTGTGTCTGTACATATGCCCATTTCTTGCTAGGTCTGCGAGTCATGCCTCGGCCTTCACCTGCACTTCAGTTCTATATATTTCATGTATATTCTGTGTTCTAACCAGTAGCGAGCTCATCTTGCTCTATGCGTTAAGAGCCCCAAATTTGGAGCTCATCCGAGAAAGATGGTTGCCTGGTTCAAACTTGGATCCTTGCTAGTTTGGCCATGGAAATTTCTCTCTCTCTACTCTATCAAGTCAGTCTTAATGACGGGTTAAGTCTCTCACACATGCATTCAAGTCTGACCCAAGTGGAATTCTTTTCCTCACATGTTCAGATAGTTATCAACACAAATTCCATAACTCCCATTACTGCATGACCATGTGACACCCCCACATCAGCCTAATACGACTCATTTTTGGTCTTGTCAGTAACAGTTAGTTTTCTAGGCTCCAGGTCCCAGGTCTCCATTTGACCCTTTTTTTCATCCTTACCACATGTTTAAAATCCACAGAGGCCCGGGTAAAGCTTACTCTTAAATTCTTTTATTATATGTATATCTCTCCAGAGTTTGACATGAGCTAACAATTCTTTCAGGAGTAGGTGTGATGTGATGGTAAGATATCTAGAATCCAGAATATTGCTTTATTTATATATATATATTAACGGTTTCCGAAATACCACTCATCAATCATGTCGAAGGTGTCTACATCATCTCCACTCATCAATCATGTCTTGCCTTGTAGGTTTCCGAAATACCACTCATCAATCATGTCGAAGGTGTCTGCATCATCTCCACCCAGGAGCCCAAATCTCCCCACCACTGCTGCCACCCGGGCAGCTGCCAGGACAAAGGCCAAAAAGGCCCTAGAGAAAATCATGCTAACAATGAAATATTTGAAGGGAGACACCACTTCCAAATTGAATATCAATTCCAAACTTCAACTGATCACCGACACCAGTGTCGAAATGTGGGCCGAAATACAGGCTCTGGTTAAAATGATGTTTATTCAACGGATGACTAGAGATCCATTGGCCATCAATGTGGGCAATTCTAAGATACTCAAATCCACTTGCTTCCCCTACTCCATGCAATCCCCAGAGCTCATTCTCACTCTAGCAGGACATTACAATACCACCATCCAAGTCGTCGTGCTTACCACCCCAGTCCCAACTAAATATCCAATGTCGATGGTGTCTCTGGATGCTACAACTTTTCAAGAAGGGCTAGGAATTCCCCAATTTGAGGATGCAGTTCTCCTCACCAAGGCACTGGCCTTGGAGGAGTTTCATAAGTTGGAGCACATGGCCTGATAGTACCTCAACAATAAATGGTTCAAGGTGCCAAGAAAGAACTTCAGGAAGATGAAGCTTGAAATCCCCCAGATAGAATTCAAAGAAAGTATACATATGGGGATTATCACACTATGCAGGGTCTTTGGACAACCCCATGCCCAAGAATTTTGTGCATGGATGTATTATTTCCTACTCGGCATCTTCTCTAGTGAGTAGAACTTCGATTGGGCCACCATTATTGCAAACCACGTGGACTCCCAATTCCTTTAGGTCACAAAGTCATCCAAGTTCTACATGACATCTTATGTTGTTTAGGATCTGGTGCAACAACGCCCCATCACAAATGGATTACTCACAAGAGGTGTACTTGGGATTGGCCCAGGCCAGAATGTTCCCTGGGATTATTTCCCATAGATCCAATGGGAGGCTAGTTTCCTCAGCTTCTGCCAGGTGAATGATGCCTTCGTCTACTACAACCTCCTCACACCTCCTCGAGATGTCGGATAGTGGCTCTCCAAGGAGGCAATGGACTTGGTCAGAACTTATGGCCATTATTATATTCAATTTCAATATCACACTTATATTCGGGTGACCGGCTTCTCTGGGAAACCCTATTTATTACCCAAGCATTGTGGGGATAAAATAATTCTTTTAGAATACTGCAAGTAGATCCTGGACCTGCTCGGCCTCTTCACGATGAAGAAGGTAAAAAATGTCCTGTTCCCAATCACTTGTGGGAATTACTCTTATAGTCTGGCCACTACAAAAGAGGTCGATAATGAGCTCAAAATTCTGGGACTTTCAGAGTTCTATCTGGAGCAGAAGAACTTTGATCCGCTTGGAAAAATAGCCTTGGCACTTCCTCGGGCATTAGAGCCCCATGAATTCCACATGGAGGACTTTTGGGAAGAGTACCAGGATGAATTCAAAGTTCAAAACTGGCATTTCCTCCAGATGATGATGGGGATGATGAAGAGGCTCAAGCTTCAGAAGTTCCCGGATGACTTCTCAGATACTGGGTTTACTGTAGACCCATAATACAAAGAAAAGGGGATAGATAAAATGCCCCTCCCTCTAGTAAATTGGGATGTGCAAGAGGGACCAACCATAGAAGACCTCACCCATGACATGATCGAGCGCAGTCACGCATATTTCAAGAAGGCATGCCTGAAGAGCACATGTAAAGTTGGCCCATTTGTGTGGGGTTCAACTTCTAGGGTCAGAACCTCTTCGTAGGGAAAGGATAGAGGAAAGAGGAAAGTAGGGACCCCGTCTCAAGTCCCAGCCGCCACTCCCATAGTAGAACAAATGTAGCAAACATTGGCTGCCTCCCAGAAAATGAAAGAAAAGTTAATTACTTGATTGGCCACCCCGGCCATTATGACTGGACCTATCTACCCTCCCACTTCCCCTTCACTTGCAGCATTAATGGTCCAAGTAATAGGGACCGAGGTAGAGGAAGAGTAGGAAGCCATGGTGAATGCAGGGCCCCCATTGGTAACAAGGAGGAAGAAGAAGAAGACTAATCCTCAGCCAAAGGTGGAGCTGAATCTCAGAATGCCCAGCATCTTAGAAATACAGATTGTCTCCTCAGACTCTCCGGAGCTAGACAATCAACCTAAGAATCCCCCATAGACCTCCCCTTTGCATGATGAGTTTGACCACATGTTTGGGATGGATGAACTATTAAATCCATAGGGGGATATCGGGAAGACAGTGGAAGAAATTATTACCGAAGAGGAAGTGGTGATCCCTCTTGAGAAGAAAACCATGGAAAAAGAAGTTGTCCAAGAGTAGGAAGTCTGGGTAGAACCAAGGAAAGAGCATGAAAAAATAAACATCTCTGACATTCCGGAGATATAGGTAGTAAGCACCATGGAGGATAGGCAAATGTAGGATGAGCAACGAGCATCAACCAAGGGAACTGGACCTATAGGGATAACCATAACCTTAGCTTCCATGCTCCAGATGCCACCTCCAAAGGAGGCAACATTCAGTGAGGTAGTATCAGCGGCTGCATTATTAAACTTTGGCTAGATAACTCACCCACAGCCAAAAAATATTCTGACGGAAGAAAACATCAAGGCAGATAAGGCTGAGGTACAACAATAGCAATAGCAGCCAGATGAGGGGCATAACCCTAGGGATACAAATGTAGGATCCAATGCTACTAAGGACATGGACACCAAAGTAGATGACACCAATGCCACTAAGGTGGATGATGTTTATGATCCTAAAGATATAGGAAAAGGGTCTGAAGAGGCTCAAAATACCAAGGATACCTCACAGAACCCCGAAGGGGACTCACAAGATCAAACTTTGGCGGTGAGGCCTCCCCTACCACCATAATGGCTGGTGGAATCAAGGAAAAGGAAAGCCCCGGCACCAGCCAAATCCCATCTCTCCTTGGTAGAAATGATGGCACAAGCACAAAATCCCTCCAAGGTGAAGAAATCCCAGACAATCCATACCCTCTAGACTGGCTCGGGTGAAGATACAATTGCTATAGTCGCAACACCTCCCCTAGAAGTAGACACAATGACATTAAAAGTTGAAGAATATACAATCACAGAGATACCTCTGGGGAAGAGAGGAAAGCAGGGTGAGTTAGACCTGTTGAAGGAAGCGGCCAAGTCGGTAGAAGCTCACTACAAAAAAGAAGCCCAGAAGTTCAGAGCATAAAAGGAGAAGAATGCAAATCTTGTCAGGATTCTAACAAAAATCACCCAACCCATCAATGTCATTCCTCTGGAAACTTCCTCTTCTAGAGCATCGCTCCTATAGGGTGATATTGACGCACTTAGAAGTATGAAAAAGAAAGTGCAGGCAGCTAATGATTGGGTAGCTGAACAGGTAGGAAATGTCTAGTGTTTCCTAGTGACGACTCTCCTGAACCTATATGCCACCAAAAATATTATGCATCAAGTGAAGACTACTATTACCATTTGGGGGGAGAGTTCAAGAAGTAGGAGGCTTGGGAAAGTGAGTTAGGAGAACTCATGAGCATTAGAGAAGAAATTGTCTCTGAAGCCAGAACTTTGGGAGAAGAGTCTTTTGATTTTGTCTGGACCCAACACTCCAGAATTGACCTCACATTGGAGGTAACCAAGCAACTGGTAGGGACCCTACAGGACAAGGTGTTAGAAATTGATTATTCTTTGAATTTATACAAGGCATTCATCACAAGAGTTTCAGGAGTTGATCCCTTTAGTACCGAGACATGTATTCTAGAGGAATACATTGTGGGCAAGTTTGATGAGTTGATGGAAGCTCATTACAAATCCCCAGAAGGGATTGACAGTGACAATGTCCTATATATCTCGCATGGTGCTCTGGGGCCATGACATCACGAAGATGGCCACTGAACTCAAGGCAAAAACTCTGGATCTGGGTGAACAGGTGGATGCAGCTAAGTACCGCTTGGCAGGCCTCAAGAGCATTGATGAAGATGGAATTACCCAGCTCCTAGAAATGTTCAATAACACCAAGGAACAATAAGATTATTTGGACTCTGGATAATTCCACCGGTCGTACATATTTTGTATTCATTATTCTGAGTGTAAACTCCCAGATCCTAGAGTCCCAGATCCACAGTTTTGTATTCTTTGGGTGACCTGAGTCCAGGTTCCTCAGAGTCGACCGATCACTATCAAGCAGCTAATAAGGGTGTCAGAAAGTAGGTGACCCCAACAGGGCACATCAGCTCAAGGCATATGGTCTTCCCAAGGTGCCACTCTAGCATAACACCTGGTGCGTCAGGGATAGTGAGCCACTTTTCCATTAATGAGGCATGTAGCCTCGATCCTTGAGGGATCAGATTTCTTCTATTCTCCCTCTGGCTCTCTTCCTTAGGTTGATTCTTCCATACATTTTTTCTTGTCTTATTCTTCTAACATATCAGACCTCTATTCTTCTCAAGGTTATTGTAGCATGGTGCAGGTAGTACCAGCCACTAGAAATTATATTTTATTGGTTGAGTGTAAAGTTAAGTTAGGTTAATTTTAGGGCAAATCTATGTATAAATATCAAGTTCGACCTCATTCCAAAGGTTGATGATTTTGTATTCCATAGCTAGAGCATTTCAGTTTCATTTTCTAGTTGTTGCAGAGCTCAATACTCCTTAGTTTTTAGAAGTTTAGTAAATAGATATTCCCTTGGAGCCATTGTTGATGTACTCACCAGTGATGCTGGAAACTTATTAATGAAGAAGGAAGGATTCTCGCAATGTTTTTGTTGGTCTCTTGATCTCTAAGTTGATATTCTTTTGTGCTATATATTTCTTATGTCTCTTGCTCTGATATTTTAAGTAGATTAACGACCTCTTTTTCCCTCGCTATTGGATATATGTGAACTGATGGTTTTGTGTGTATTTATTATTTTAGTGTAGCATGTTAGAGCATAGTTGATCTTTTGAATATATTTCCATGACTATAGATAGATGGAACACTTCTAACCCTGGCCCATCTTTTGAAGTTTATTTGGTTGATTAATGAATGCTTGCAGGAAACCCCACTTACCTAAATCCCCAAAGAAGACGAGTTGAGATAACTAGCTATCCCCCTAAATAAAATAGTCACAACACCCAACTTAGCTCCCGCACTGCCGAGACCTGACTCTCACATGATTGAAGGCCTGGAGATTCTCATTTCTTTGGACAACCTTTACAGGAAAAGTTGGTCAGTACCCCATTACCCAATGACAACTTACTTCTGTTGGTAGACCTGGTCACAAACCCCCGTCAATAGAAACTAGCACTAGAAGGAGGGCATGAGCTCATCCCCTTCTGAAGATTTAGAATTTACTCTGCCTAAGGGTTCCCCAAGCCATAGTTTTAGGAATCAAACCTTTAGTGGGATTGGATCTTTTTCACCTACATGATTCAAAAGAATCCTTAGATCAGCCCCCAATCCCAGAAGGTTTGTTGAACTTGAGCCTCCCACTCAAAAAAAATTGACCCTGAAAGCCAAGTTAGTCATCATTGTCTGGGGATCTACTACATCTTAGAATATGCAAGTCTCCTAGACAACCCTGGGGATTAGCACTCAGCCAATCAAAAATCTAACACCCCTAATGGCTACGTATTTCAGCGATACAGAGTCCCCCATGGGAACATTTTCAAGTGCAACCAACGATCTACCTGCACACCTAGAAAATATTTGCCCCTGATATGAGAACCTAGGCTCATGAACCATAGAAGAGCATCTGCAGGCATACAAAGATGCCATGAACCGACATCAGATCCAACATCAAGACGTTATGACCTGGATGTTCCCTCTATCCCTGGGATAGAACAAGTTGAACTGGTACCTTAACCTGCCCACCAACTCCATCAACAATTGGCAGGATATGGAAGACACCTTTCTGGTGACCTTTCACATACATGTGGACCCAGCATGGTCCCACAACCAGTTCATCTACATCAGTAAGGAACCGAATGAGCCCCTTGCAACATTTAATCATCGATTCCAACGCGCCTTGAAGTGATGCATGGGTCCTTTCATCCCATCCCCGGAAGTGACTATCCAGACATACCTAAATGCAATGGACCCTTTCATTGCCACTCTCCTATGGAAAACTACCACCCCCACTGACCAGGATACTCTGGCGAAGGTTTACAACTTAGCCTTGGAGTTGTCTCGCGGTCTGAACAAATCTCTAGGCGGGATTGGGCAGAGTATGCCCTTCAACATGATACCTAGATAAACTTCTTACATTAGGGGATACAATCCCAATTAGGCAATGGGTTCCCCTATGATGGCCATGAATCCCCCATAACCACCGATAGACCAACAAGCACGGTACGTATATCCGTTGCAAGCCCAAGCAATACTGGGTCTAGAATTTTTTCCCTGGAACTAGCCGCAGCAAAGACAACAACCATAAACAACCTTCTGGAGTGCCTTTCATCCACTCATCCATGGCTGGAGGACTGCCACACTCGACTCCAGTATCAGCTACTGCCTTCCCTAGGAACCAACAATAACAACCATCACATTGTGACACGAACAACCAGCTGTCCAGCGAGGTTGAATCCCTCTAACGAATATTGTCCTCATTGACTGTGGGCATGGGGTAGCTGAAGGTGGGGTCTCTTATGCACCATAACACTAATTCCCAGAGAGGGAATGTTTTCTCTGACCAATGAAATACCAATGCCAGAGGAAGTAATTACAACAATGGGCCTTGACCCAACCAATAGCAATGGAACAACAATGCTAACACCAGAGGTCCTCCTCTAAACCAAAACACCAATCAGGGTGGTGCTGGACCTTCCCATTTCATGTCAGTTATAGAAATCCAACCGCTGACAAACTGGTGTAGATTACATGACATCGACTCTCATTCTGAGGTGAACTGTGCCACGCTAGAAAAGGTCATCATGATCTCCTAGCTGGACATGCAACAAACTACTGATTCTACTCCCCTGGAACCTCCCATAAAAGAGCCTACTCATGGTGCATTCACCTATGAGACCGTCTTCTTTGGATCAGACAAAGAAGATGAAGAAGAAACTGAACTACAAGGGTTCTTTGATGAATCTATTATGGCCTTTGAGGCTAATGCCTTTACCAACCCACAGACTCCCTACAACACCCGGAGTCAGGCTGGTAAATGACCAGTTTACACACCCACACCTCCCAAAGACACCCCTCCCTAGGATAATACAACTAATTATTCCTTCCCACTGAAAGGGTCTAGCTCTAACCAAGCTAAGGACCTGACCGAGGGAAGCCAACAATACCTCAGGGGGAGGTTTGACATCACGAAGGTGTTAGAATGAACTACTGCCTCCATGACCTTGATGGAGGTTTTGCTGAACTATCCCAAGCAGAGGAAGTCTCTTCTGAAGCTCTTGAGAAACTCAAAAATTGTTAGTCACCTACCCAAGACTGTCACTTTTGATGACGTCAATGCGGTTGTCTTCCAGGGAAATAATGAGGATCCTCCCTTCTTACTAGGTTTAAACATACAAGGGAAGAACCTTTACAATTTCTTGGTATATTTTAGAGCTTTAGGCAATGTCATGCCACTATCCATATGCCAAAAGCTCAGATTTCATCCTACTCCATCTAACAGTGTAGTAGTCTAGTTGGACAAGACTGTTGTAAAAATGGTAGGTGAGCTGAAGAACGTCTAAATTTAGCTCATACAAGACCCCAGGATAGCGAGCGTAATTGACATCCAATTAGTGGATATCCTAGAAACTCATGGGATGTTACTAAGTCGCAATTGGTCTAAGTCCCTTAATGGGTATTTCTCTACCAACTTTTCCCACTTGTGGCTCCCCTGGGAGGGAGAATCTAACCAAATCCAGGTAGAAAGTGAGCCCCAAATGAAACAGGACCTCACCGAGGTTGGGAGGGTAAATAAAGTCCTCTTCTCTAAGACTTCCTCTGGGGTGTATCGACCCCTAGAAATCTTGACCTTTGATTTCACCCTGGGGGAGGATCCCATTATTTCTTATAGAATGTAGGTCTTGAATGAAAAACTAAGGGGTGAAGTTAACTCACAAGGTACCGCAGTGACCCCTGCTACACTCTTATCTGGCACCTGGTGCCAGGTGCATTATTAAAAACATTTAGAACTAGAGTGTGAGCCATGTATTTCCACTGCTACTTGACGCATCAATGCCCTCTAGGAGAAGAAACACTTTTTGGGTATACCTGGACCCAGCAATCATCCCGACGGTATCCCCATGATGCTACCAATTCAAGAATCCCAGCCACGGGCTTTTTCAAGGAAAAACCTCACCCAAGTGCTATCAGAGCCAGAGGAAACTCTTCCCAACCTTCCCAAAAATAATCCAAAGGTCACTTCACCTTCCCAGCCCCAAACAACAAACAAAGACTTATGGACCCTTAAGTTTGATGGGTCCCGATCCAAACAAGGCTGTGGGGCTGGAGTGGAATTGATCAACCCGCAGGGGAAATCATTCCTCACATCTTACAGGCTGCATTTCAACTACACAAACAATGTCATGGAGTATGAGGCCCTAGTCCTTAGACTCTTATTCCCACTAAGAAAGGGAATCACCCACCTTTGGGCCCTGGGTGATTCAGAGTTGATCATTAAACAGGTCCGGAACCAATACACTTGTCATGATAAAAGGTTTGCCACATATCACAACTAGGCATGGAGCCTCATCAAAGATTTTGATGCCTTCAGCATTGAACTCATTCCCTAGAAAAGAAACTATGTTCCAGATGCTCTCACCATATTCCCCAGCACCCTTGAGCCAATGGATGGCTCCCAACTCTGGAAGTTCTCCATTGAGATGATCCCCACCCCATCCATTCCAGACAATGTCACCCACTTTTAGGTTTTTGAAGATGATCAGCATATCTTGGCCTTCATGGCCAATGTTGGTGTTTTTGAGGACCAGATAGTGGAAGAGAGAGATCACAATGATACTGGGCAGGGTGAAGAAGATGACAGGATCATAGACTTACCAACCAACACCATCCCAAAGGGGATGGTAGTGCTAGAACAAATCTTCAACTCAGACCCTCGGGGCCAGGAAAAGATATCATCCTCCTCTAAGGGAGGAAATTTTGAAAAAGTAAACATCGGCCAAGCCGGTGAAGAAAAACTGGTACACATTGGCACCTCTTGCTCCCCTGAGGAGAAGGAGAACATTCTCGCGGTTATCCAAGAATATATTGATGTAATCGCATAGGGGTATGAGGATTTGAAGACCTATGATACATCCATCGTGACCCATACCATCCCGCTAAAACCTGACACTAAGACCTTCTTAAAAAAGTAAAGATCGGTCAACCCACTAATCGAGCCTCTAATTCATCAGGAGGTTCAAAAACTACTATCATCCCAAATCATCTTTCCAATCTGGCATACTACGTGGGTTTCCAACCTCATCCCTGTGAGGAAGAAAAGCAGCAAGATCTTCCTTTGCGTGGATTTTTGAAATTTAAACAAGGCATCTAAGAAGGATAATCACCCTCTCCCCTCATTGGATGAGGTATTGCAAATCATGAATGGATCACAAATGATGTCCTTCCTAGATGGGTACTCCAGGTATAACCAAGTCATGGTTAAGTATGAAGATAGAGACAAAATGGCATTCACCACCAAGTGGGGAATGTTTGCATACCAAAGAATTCCCTTTGACCTGATCAACGCAGGGGCCACATTTTAAAAGGCTTTGGACATTGTGTTCGAAGGCCTAGTGAACCAGTGCATAATCATCTATATGGATGATTTGACCATCTTTTCCCAGGACAGGCGTGATCATTCTGACCACCTCATCCAAATTTGTGAGAGATGTCACCGGTACGGAATATCCCTCAACCCTAAGAAATGCATATTTAGGGTCACTAAAAGGAAGCTACTTGAGAATATTGTCTCCAAGAAGGGTATATCTATTGACCTTGAGAAATTTGAAGCACTGCTAAATCTACAGATGCCCGGCAGCAAGAAGGAAATGAGATGTTTCTTTGGGAAGATCAATTTTGTCCGGTGGTTTATCACTGGATTCACCGAGATAGTAAAGCCACTCAATGAAATGATGAAGAAAGATATAAATATTGAGTGGAGTCTAGAGGAAAAGCAAGCATTTGCCTAGATAAAACAAACAATTATGGAGGCACCAGTCTTGGCCAGTCTGGACTATTCCCTCCCTTTTCATATATATTCCTTTGCTTCACCGCACTCTGCCATGACAGTTTTGACCTAGAAGGTCGAGGGGGAAGAATGACCGATAGCTTTCATGAGCTCCCCCTTTAAGAATTTTGAAGTCTGGTATTTGCCTTTGAAAAATTAGGCCTTTTCTCTCGTTCACGCTAAGAAGAAATTTCGGCATTACATTCTCCAGAGAAAAGTGCACGCTATCATCCCGAACCAAGTTGTTAAGTCTTTGCTCTTGCGGAGTGAATTGGGTGAAAGATGGGGGAAATGGATGGCCATCCTCCAAGAGTGTGATTTGGAAATGCAACCCATGAAGATAGTCTAAGGCCAAGGACTATGTAGAGCGATGGCAGAAGAGACTCCCAACGTCGAATGCCAAACATACACAGTGGAGTCCATCACTCAAGATCCATGGTATACCAACCTAGTATACTTATTATTGAACAACAGATGCCTGAAGGGGTGACCCCCAAACAAATGTCACACCCTACAATTGAAAAGTGCACACTTCATGATAAAAAATGAAGCGCCTTTCCACAAGAATTATGAAGGGGTATACCTTTGGTGCATAAACAGGGACTAGGCTACGAAAATGATCGATGAATTTCACCGGCAGTTTGGAACCAGGTATGGCTCAACTGATGCCACTACCCATTAGATCCTCTGGGCTAGGTATTATTGGCCCTGTATTTTCAAACATGTCTACACTCATGTTAGAAGATGTCATACTTGCCAAACTATGACACATAGTGAGTAGAACCCGGCCATGCCTTTGCAGCCAATCTTTGAAGCTAGACCCTTCGCCCAATGGGCATTTGACTTCATTAGGGAAATTAACCCCAACTCATCTACCAACCACCAGTACATTTTGACTACTAACGACTATTGCACCCGATGGTCTGAAGCGATTCCTTGTAAAAACAACACGACATATGTAGTCGTAAAATTCCTAGAAGAAAACATCGTCACAAGATTTGCAATGCCCTTTGCTATAGTATGTAACAATGGTTTGGTGTTTTCTTTGGTGTAATTACTTGAATGGACCTACAATAGAAAGGTCACCTTGAAGTTCTCCAGCAATTATTACCCCCGGGAAAATGGTGTTGCCAAGTCGACCAATAAAAATTTACTTGAGGTGATCAAACATCTGTTAGAATAGAACCCCCAGGACTGGCACCAAAAGCTTCGATTCGCTCTCTGGGTGGATCATATATGAATAAAGGAATCCCTAGGGACATCCCCATTCCATCTAGTTTATGGCCAGAATATAGTGTTCCCCATCAACTTACAGATCACGGTTTTACAGTTCATGCAGGAACTCAGCAACTGGGACAACATCATGAAAGTTTGACTTTTGAACCTGGTGCAGATGGAGGAACAAAGAGATGTAGCCCTTGAATATTTCTCACATCACCAAGCAGTAGTAAAATGATGGTTTGATAGAAGATCCTATTATAAGGCCTTTCAGATTCTGGACTTGGTTCTCTTGTGGGACAAGGCCCAGGAAAAGAAGGGAAAGCACACTAATTTCCAACAGCTCTGGCTTGGACCATACTTGATATCTGAGTCCTATGGGGAAAAAACTTATCACCTCAACACTATGACTAGAGAATCCATCTCATTTCCTATCAATGGGAAGTTTCTCAAACATTACTTTGAATAAGGTAGGTGGTGAGTTTTCCCGAAGTTGTAATATATGTATATTTCTCGCTTGTAAATATTCTCCCCTGGTGTTCCATTTGGAATACCTTTGTCTTGTAAATAGTTCTTGCTGGCCACCCTCCAGGGTCACCTTTTTTTTGGTTTTTGTTTTCTTTTGTTTTCTCCTTGTTTTATTTTGCTTTTCAGGTTCCCAGCATGTTGCCTCCCCTTGTAGACCGGCATGCCTTGCATAAAATCTAGTCTTTGGAATGGTACCTTATGCATTCTAGTGAATTTGGAATCTATTGTTAGCATGGTGGAATTTGTCCACACTCCAGAGTTATTTTGTAAGTATGGTAAAAGGTTATGGGTGATCTTCATCAGATTCACATCTTGACAGTCTAGACCTTAGTTAAAGGAAAATCTAAGAAGCAAGTAATCGGACACCCTGAGGACAGATCGTTTACACTGATCGACTAACCAAGTTTGAAAATCATTAAAAATATCTTGGGTTTGAAACTTTCTCTCATATTTGGTAATTTAAAGTTGGGTGGCAAGGTGAAAGAAGTACCATCGTCAAACATAGCTAAGCTTAAGGTTCACGGTGAAAGGAGTACCGCCTCCCCATCCAAAAAAAGATAAAAGAAAGAACTGAAGAATGGAGAATTCTGGTATTCAGAGGAAACATGCACGATATGAAAAATTTGGTTTGATTTGCTTAGTACCTCCTTTCTATTTCTCCCAGAGGTCATCGGCTTGGTTTTCTTTCAAATCACACACTTCACAACTGAAGGACCAAAAGACTAAATCAAGTGGTGAGCTCGATTTTCCCCAGACACCTCACATTGTGCAAGCAAAATGCTCCAGGTAAAGATTTATTCCAGTTTTTCCAACAATAGATTTTGAAGTTCTTGAATGCATTAAGGCATCTGTCCTAGATAGTTGCCATTTGTTATGCCCTGCATACCCATCCCTACATTTTGTAGGCAAAATGTTGGGTCCCCCTTTCTCGCTTTTGATATACCCTTGTTTTCTTTATTTTTCCTCCAGGATTTGTGTTCGCGAGGGTTGTCTTTATTTTGCCTTTGTCCTTCTTGTGTCTCTGGGACCCAGTCTCAGAGTTTGTTTGTTCTTTCCAAAGCTGGATTTCAGACTCCTGAATTCTCTGCCATTATGTCTTCTTTTGTCAGAAGGTATGGTTGTGTGGAATCCCCAGGCCCAAAGTCTGAAGGTTTGCTTGTTCCAGACTTTGCGGAGAGAATGCAACCTATTTTTACCCTAAGGGTATAAATACAAGTTTCCTATCATTTTCACATTTACCGCGATCAAATACTTAGAGCACTCAGAGTGATTTTGAAGGTGATTAAACAATATTTTTCTCCTGTGTTTAGTGGTCAATTAAATAGTAATTTGTAGTGCTCATTCATGGTTATTCGAAGGTGAACTTATTATTGAGAACCTCCTATGCTCATCTGTTCACTTCCTTCGTGTTTCCAGGTAGGCCTTCGGCTTTTCCCTCTCTGGTTTCAGGTTTTCTGGTTCTCATTTGTTTTGGTTTCGTCTTCATTTTTCTTTCGTTGTTGTCTCTTCTCATTTCTGGTTTTGGTTGTTGTCGCCTCCCATTGGCGGGTTGGCTCTACTAGGGGGTTGTCCACCCTCTATGCAACTGTAATTTTAGTGTAAATGCTTTGTATATTTTGGTGGGTTCCCTGTAAATACCTCTGTAGTTTATTTATATGATGTATATTCTGTAAATGTTTGTCTGTGTCTTTACATATGCCCATTTCTTTCCAGGTCTGTGAGTTGTGCCTCAGCCCTCGCCTGTGCTTCGATTCTATACATTTCATGTATATTCTATGTTCTAACCAGTAGTGAGCTCGTTGCGCTCCATGTGTTAAGAGCCCCAAATTTGGAGCTCATCCGAGAAACATGGCTACCTGGTTTGAACTCGGCACCTTGTTGGCTTGGCCATGGTGGTTTTTCTCTCTCTCCTCCATCAAGTCAGTCTTAATGACAGGTTACATCTCTCATGTGTGCATTCAATTCTAGCCCAAGTGGCATTCTTTTCCTCGTGTATTCTGACAGTTATCAACATAAATTCCATAACTCCCTCTACTGCATGACCATGTGACACCCCCCACGTCAGCCTAATACGGCTCATTTATGGTCTTGTCAGTAATGGTTATTTTTTCAGACTCTAGGTCCCAGGTCTCCATTTGGCCCTTTGTTTCATCCTTACCACATGTTTAAAATCCTTGGAGGCCCGGGTAAAGCTTACCCTTAAATTCTTTTATCATATGTATATCTCTCTGGAGTTTGACATGAACTAACAATTCTTTAAGAAGAAGGTGTGATGTGATGGTAAGATATCCAGAATTCAAAATATTGCTTTGTTTATATATATATATATATATATATATACGGACGGTCGTCTTGCCTTGCAGGTTATCGAAATACCACTCATCAATCATGTCAGAGGTGTCTTCATCATCTCCACCCGGGAGCCCAAATCTCCCCACCACTGCTGCCACCCAGGCAGCTATCAAGATAAACACTGAAAATGCCCTGGAGAAACTCTCGCTAGCAATTAAATATTTGAAGGGAGACACCATTACGAGATCAAAGATCGATTCCAAACTTCAATTGATCACCGACACCATTGTTGGAATGTGGGTCAAAATGCAGGCTCTTGTTAAAATGATGTTTATTCAATGGACAGTTGGAGACCCATTGGCCATTAATGTGGGCAATTCTTGGATACTAAAAGCCACTTTCTTCCCCTTCTCTGTGCAAGCCCCGGAGCTCATTCTCACTCTAGCAGGACATTACAATACCGTCGTCCGGGCCATCGTGCTTACCGCCCTATTCCCAACCGGATATCCAATGTCGATGGTGTCTCTAGAGGCCGCAATTTTTTAGGGAGGGCTAGGAATTCCCCAATTTGAGGATGCAACTATCCTCACCTGGGTGCTGGCCTTGGAGGAGTTTCAGAAGTTAGAGCACATGGCCTAATAGTACCTCAATAATAAATGGCTCAAGGTGCCAAGAAAGGACTTCAGGAAGATGAAGCTCAAAATCCCCCAGACAAAATTCAAAGAAAGCATACAAATGAGGATTATCACACTATGTAGGGTCTTCGGACAACCCCATTCCCAGGAATTCTCAACATGGATGTACTATTTACTGCTTGGCATCTCCTTTGGTAAGTAGAACTTTGATTGGGCCGCCATTATTACAAACTGCGTGGACTCCCAATTCCTTTAGGTCGCCAAGTCGTCCAAGTTCTAAATGATGTCTTATGTTCTTTGGGCTCTAGCGCAACAACACCCCATCACAAATAGATTACTCATAGCATGTGTACTCAGGATTGGCCCAGGCTAGAATGCTCCATGGGATTATTTCCCATAGAGCTAATGGGAGGCTAGTTTCCTTAGCTTCTGTCGGGTGAATGATGCCTTCGTCTACTACAACCTCCTCACACCTCCTCGAGATGTCAGATACTAGCTCTCCAAGGAGGCAATGGACTTGGTAAGAACTTATGGCCATTATTATATTTATTTTCAACAACACACTTACATTCGGGTGACCGAATTCTCCAGGAAACCCTATTTATTACCCAAGCATTATGGGGATAAAATAATTCTTTTAGAATACTGTAGGCGGATCTTGGACCTGGACACCCTCTTCACGGTGAAGAAGGTAACAAATGTCCTATTCCCAATCACTTGTGGGAATTACTCTTGCAATCTAGCTGCTGCAAAAGAGGCTGACAATGAGCTCAAAATTATGGGACTTTCAGAGTTCTATCTGGAGTGGAAGAACTTTGATCTGCTTGGAAAAATAGCCTTGGCACTTCCCCAGGCATCAGAGCCCCATGAATTCTACATGGAGGAATTTTGGGAAGACTGCTAGGATGAATTCAAAGTCTGGAACTGGCATTTCATCTGGATGACGATGGGGATGATGAAGAGGCTCAAGCGTCAGAAGTTCCCAGATGACTTCTCAGATAATGGGTCCACTGTAGACCCACAATACAAAGAAAAGGGGGTAGATAAAATGGCCCTCCCTTTGGTAAATTAGGATGTGCAGGAGGTACCAACCATAGATGACCTCACCCATGACATGATTGAGTGTAGTGATGCATATTTCAAGAAGGCATGCTCGAAGAGCACACGTAAAGTTTGACCGTTTGTGCGGGGTTCAACTACTGGGGCTGGAACCTCTTCACAGGGTGAGGACAAAGGAAAGAGGAAAGTAGGGACCCCGTCTCAAGTCCCGACCGCCACTCCCGTAGTGGAATAAATGCAAAAAATGTTGGCCACCTCCCAGCAAATGAAAGAAAATTTAATTACTCGGTTGGCCACCCCGGCCATTATGACCAGACCTGTCCGCCCTCCCACTTCCCCTTCACTTGCAGCATTAATGGTCCGAGTAATAGGGACTAGGGTGGAGGAAGAATAGGCAGCCATGGTGGATGTAGGGCCCCCTTCAGTAATGAGGAGGAAGATGAAGAAGACTAATCCTCATCCGAAGGTGGAGCCATAGCTTGAAATGCCCAGCATCCGAAAAATATAGATTTTCTCCTCAGACTCTCCGGAGCCAGACAATCAACCCAAGAATCCCCCAGAGACCTCCCTTCTGCATGATGAGTTTGAAGACATGTTTGGTAAGGATGAACTGGAAAATCCATAGGGGTACATTGGGAAGGTAGTGGAAGAAATTGTTGCCCAAGAGGAAGTGGTGATCCCTCTTGAGAAGAAAACCCTAGAAAAAGAAGTTGCCCAAGAGCAGGAAGTCTGGGTAGAACCAGAGAAAGAGCCTGAACAAATAAACATCTCTGACATTCTAGAGATATAGGTAGCAAGCACCATGGAGGATAGGCAAATGCAAGATAAGAAACCAGCATCAACCAAGGGAATAGGACCTACGGGGATAACTGTAACCTCAGCTGCCATGCTCTAGATGCCACCTCCGAAGAAGGCAACATTTAGTAAGGTAGTATCAGTGGCTGCATTATTAAAATTTGGCTAGATACCTCACCCACCGCCAGAAAATATTTCAATGGAAGAAAACATCCAGGCAGATAAGGCCAAGGTACAATAGCAGCAACAACAGCAAAATAAGGGGCATAACCTTGAGGATACAAATGTAGGATTTGACGCTACTAAGGACATGGACACCGGAGTAGATGACACCAATGCCACTAAGCTGGCTGATGCCGATGATCCTGAAGATATAGGAAAAGGGTCCGGATAGACTCAAAATATCAGGGATACCTTACAGAACCCCAAAGGGGACTCGCAAGATCAAAATTTGGCGGTGAGGCCTCCCCTACCACCACAATGGTTGGTAGAATCAAGGAAAATGAAATCCCTGGCACCAGATAAAGCCCATCTCTCCTTGGTATAAATGATGGAACAAGCACAAAATCCCTCCAAGGTGAAGAAAGTCTTGACAATCCATACCCTCTGGACTGGGTCGGGCAGAGATATAGTTGCGGTAGTCACAACACCTCCCCTAGAAGCAGACGCGGTGACAACAAAAGCTAAAGAATGTACAATCACAGAGATACCTCTGGGGAAGAGAGGAAAGCATGGTGAGTTAGACCTGCTGAAAGAAGCGGCCAAGGTGGTAGAAGCCCGCTATGAAAAAGAAGCCCAGAAGTTTAGAGCAGAAAAGGAGAAGAACGCAAATCTTGTCGGGCTTCTGATAGAACTCACCCAACCCATCAATGTCATTCCTCTGGAAACTTCCTTGTCTCGAGCACCGCTCCCACAGGGTGATATTGACGCGCTCAGAAGTATGAAAAAGAAAGTGCAGGTAGCTGATGATTGGGTAGCTGAATAGGTAGGAAACATCTGGCATTTCCTAGTGATGACTCTCTCAGACCTATATGCGACCAACAATGTTATGCATCAAGCGAAGACTACTATTACCATCTGGGGGGAGAGGTCAAGAAGTATGAGGCTTGGGCAAGTGAGTTAGGAGAACTCATGAGCATCGGAGAAGAAATTGTCTCCGAAGCCAGAATTTTGGGAGAAGAGTCTTTTGATTTTGTCCCAACCCAGCACTCTAGACTTGACCTCACATTGGAGGTAACCAAGCAACTGGCAGGGGCCCTGTGGGACAAGGTGTTAGAAATTGATTATTCTTTGAATTTATACAAGGCATTCATAACAAGGGTTTCAGGAGTTGATCCTTTCAGTACTGAGATGTGTACTCCAGAGGAATATGTCATGGGAAAGTTTGATGAGATGATGGAAGCTTGGTACCAATCCCTAGAAGGGATTGAAGGAGTGGCAATGTCCTGTATATCTCGCATGGTGCTTTGGGGCCATGAGGCCATGAAGATGGCCACAGAATTCAAGGCAAAAACTTTGGATCTGGGTGAATAGGTGGAGGCAGCTAAGTGCCATCGGGCAGGCCTCAAGAGCATTGATGAAGATGGAATCACCCAACTTCTGGAAACATTCAATAACACCAAGGAACAATAATATTCTTTAGACTCTGAAGAATTCCACCGGTCGTGCATATTTTGTATTCATTATTCTCAGTGTAAACGCCTGGATCCTAGAGTCCCAGATCCACAGTTTTGTATTCTTTGGGTGACCCAAGTCCAGGTTCCCTGGAGTTGACCGGTCACTATCAAGCAGCTAATAAGGGTGTCAGAAAGTAGGTGACCCCAACAAGGCATGTTAGCTCGAGGTAGGTGGTCTTCCCAAGGCACCTCTCTAGCATAACACCTGGTGCATCAGGGAGAGTGAGCCACTTTTCCATTAAAGAGGCATGTAGCCTCAATGCCCAGGGGATCGGATTTCTTCTATTCTCTCTCTGGCTCTCTTCTTGAGGCTGTTTCTTCCATACCTCTTTTCTTGTCTCATTATTCTGACATGTCAGATGTCTATTCTTCTTGAGGTTATTGTAGCATGGTGCAGGTAGTACCAGCCACCAGAAATTGTATTTTATTGGTTGAGTGTAAAGTTAAGTTAGGTTAACTTTAGGGAAAATCTGTGTATAAATAACAAGTATGACCTCATTCCAAAGGTCGGAAAAATTGATGATTTTTCATTCCATAGCTAGAGAATTTTAGTTTCATTTTCTAGTTGTTGCAGAGCTCAATTCTCCTTAGTTTTTATAAGTTCAGTAGATAGATGCTCCCTTGGAGCCATTGTTGATGTACTCACCAGTGATGCTGGAAACTTATTAAAGAAGAAGGAAGGATTCTCGCAATGTTTTTGTTGGTCTCTTGATCTCTGAGTTGATATTCTTTCATGTTGTATGTTTCTTATGTCCCTTGCTCTGATATTTTAAGTAGATTAACGACCTCTTTTTCCCTCGCTATTGGATATATGTGAACTGATGGTTCTATGTATATTCGGTATTTTAGTGTAGCATGTTAGAGCACGGTTGATGTTTTGAATATATTTGCATGACTATAGATAGATGGAACACTTCTAACCCTGGCCCATCTTTTGAAGTTTATTTGGTTGATTAACGAATGCTTGCAGGAAACCCCACTTACCTAAATCCCTGGAGAAGATGAGTCAAGATAACCAGCTATCCCCCTGAAAAAAATAGTCACAATGCGCAACTTAGCTTTTGCATCGTCAAGACCCGAATCTCATGTGCTTGAAGGCCTAGAGAATCTCATTTCTTCAGGCAACCTTTACAGGTGAAGTTGGCCGGTACCCGGTGACAACTTACTTCTGTTGGTGGACCCAGTCACAAACCCTCGTCAACACTGTCCTCCTGGATATACCCCCACATAGAGATCTATAACCTTTGAACCACACCATATTTATTTGATCTCTTGAGGGAGAAGTTACAAAATTAGGTTTTTACAAACATATTAAAACCTTAGAAAGATCCAACGGTGGGTTAGAGAGATATGGCCTCTGCATCAGGACTGTATTTTTTTCTTGCAACAACCATTTCTCCATTTTCTCAGAAAAATAAAACACTATCCTCTTCCTCAATTCTTGAGTAAATAATATCATTTTAAAAGTTCTAATCCTATTCTTAGAATCTCCCAAAACCATCCCCCCCCCCCCTCAGAAAATATTTTNACCACCCCCCCCCCCCCTCAGAAAATATTTTATGTTATACATATAGACAACTATATGGTTGGAGGAGTTGCTTTACGGGAAGCAACTTCTCCAACTTCCATAGTTGGTTTCAAATTAAATCGATTATTCTCATGAATGATAGGTTACAAATTTAATTATTTATTAACTTAAATAATCTTATGAAATAATCAATTATACCAATGATAAGAAACATGATCAAGTAACTCACATAACCCAATGGTAACTAGCTAGCCTTACTCTTAGGAGGTCTTGAGTTCGAATCTCCTAGAAATTTAGTTTTGCCAATTAGGCATATTTATCTTAGTTCTTCTATTATTATTTTATTTTTTATTTTTTTATCTCAATATAATATTTACATCACAACTCTAATTATACATATACATATCTTTATACATCCACAAATATATTTATATATATACATAGGCATATATGTGTGCACCCATATATACATACATATACATATATTTAGTCACGCCGAAAGCTTATTTAAACACATAATATATCTATTATATATACATATATATATATATATATCTAATAAAATAACCAAGAATCATATTAAAGACATAACTTTCAAGAATAAAAGAATATAGTCAACTGACCAAGATATAAATATCAAAACCATAGAAATAATAATGCAACCCAAACCCAAATAGGGTGAATTCCTAAAAAAAAAACCTAAGTCACAAGGGGTCTACTTGGGGAAAACTTGGTAATATCTCCATGACAACAACATTTGAGGATTTTAAAGGCACGCTCAGACCTATGTCGCCAGGCGGAGTCAATGCCTAGTACTTGCATCCTACATCACCAAGTTGAGAAACACAAATATCTACATATATGTGCAAGCAGTGAAAAAAAAGGAGGGGGAGTGTGACATCATGTGGATCTCCCACAGAAGTGATTATGACTGCCTCCCCTCATCCTACACACACACCATACAATACTCACTCTAAATCATGACTGAGTTAGTATTGTTAGCTCTACCGTAATCTCAAAATAAAAATAAACTATCATCATTGATAATGCCATCATGTATATAAACCAAATTCCATTAAATATTCTAAGAATATAATTCATTAGGTAACATTCAAATCATTTACAAATTAGCATTAGGACAAACATATTATCCAACATATTTTGAAAGCATCTCATCATCTAACCAAATAAGAGAAAGCATAGAGTTCAAGTATGATGTCACTCGGGTATAAGAACACGTAATTCAAAGTAATGTTAATTAATTATAAAACAAGGGTTGAATTGAATCTATAATATGATCCATCAAATGATTTGGGTTAATCCCTAATTAATAGTTATCCTCACAATCATACATAAAATCATACAAGGATGTTAAATATGATTAGGTAAATCATAAAAAGAACTTAATCTTTATGGCGATTTGAATAACATATATACACCATCTAGAACATAGTCATAAAATTATCTTAATCAACTTAATTCATCCCAGTGTACTCAAACCATCAAAAAGGAAGTTCCTCACACAACAAACATATCGAATTGTTTCATAACACGGTGTTCCTAAAATATCATGAACACGTAGTTGGAATCACTACTCAAAGAGAAATATACATCAAACACTTACATGGAGATGAGATAGATTGGACTACTAACTTCAATCAGAATCATTAGTAGAGAATAAAAGTCTCAAACTTCCAACAAGCATAATTAGGTTTTGTGAGGGTTGGAGGGGCATTACACTAGGTAACATAATAGTAAGTACACAAAGCTCTTCTTTCCACAAAAGCACCATTAACATTACATAAAGAGATATTTTATATCATTTTTTATTTGATCATTCAGGTATGAGAGATTAAGTAATATCATATGTATTTCAGTACTTGATACACCTTTAGAGGCAATGAGTAAACATAACCATCATTTAAATACTACAATCAAGATACTATCTCATTTCATCATTTCACAATAACTTCTTTTGAACCCTTTTCTTTAAGAGATAATACCCTCATTTTTAGATAGAATATTTCATTCTAAATCTAAGTTCATTTCCTTTTTAAATGGACAAATTATGTAATAAAAGAGTCATGATCAAATATCACAATAAACGTTCCTTTAGCATAGATAACATATAATATTTTCCATTTTCTTTCCCCTATATCTATCCATTCCTTACACTTCTTGAAGTATATCACATTACAATATTGATCCTTTATATATTTCTCTATTCAAGAGCTCACAAATACATAAATACATATTACATCAAGTACAAGATACATGTTACAATAGAAAAGTATTCAACTATAATTCTAGAAGGAAGCATGCACTAGGATCATCCATAGAACCATGAAAAATACCTCGATATAAAAAGATTAACCACCCAACCAGGTGGATCCAAAGAGATCCACTCCCCCATGCAAGGAGATAAAAACCAAGGTCCACACAAGAGGTATCAACTAGGATATTCCTAAGTTGGAAATAACCTTTCGCCAAAATCACAACATAAAAGGATGAACAATAAGGTAAATAGGACCACCCGAGACATGATCATCAATAACAGGATCTCTAAACTGGGTTCCCTACCAATAAATACATATTATGAAGGCATAAGGAAACCACATTCCAACATGATGGAATTTATAACAATGGTGCAACATTAAATGATTGTGTTTAGAAAACCAACAATTGTCCCTAATCCACAGGACAACCCTAAACCCTAATCTGGCACTCAGATTAATCCAAAACACTTAAAGAGACATATAAATGAACCATACATGATAAAAATCATAATCAGAGTAAAAATAATCCAATTGAATAAAAAACATGATCCTATCATCCTCTGATAACCATACAACCCCTAAAACTTGGTAATCTTATTAAACTAATTTATTTCAAACAAGGATTAAATGCAAAGAATAATCATCAAAGAAGAGTCACTAATATCTTCCACAAAACACATTATCAATCTAATCACTTGAGGGAAGATTTAGATAATGTAATTATAGACTCTCAATCCAATTTTTATAAAGATCCAACGGTAGGAAATAAAGCTATGGGTTATGTTCTAAAATAGAAAACCCTAGTTAGGGTTCATACCTGTCTTCACTAAAATAATTTTAACCTTTACAAAACATAATAAAAATACTCCAAACCAATGGAAAATGAAAGATAAGATATAGGACCATCTCTGATATCAAGTTTAGATTTTTACATGATCATACCAGCTAGTATCATGCGAATACATTTGACAGAAAAATTGGAACAAAGAATGGGCAGGTATAGTCTAACAAAATGTCTATAATAGGGCATTAATTATAGCCTAAAAATGCAATCTTAGAGAATACCCATTTTATAAATTTAACTTCCATAAAATTAACCCAAAATAACCCTAGAATCAATTTAGATTATTCAAATAACAGATCTCCAAAAATAGGTTGCTAAAAACCCTAGGAAAACACATGACAATTTTCACAAAAAAGAACTCAAATTTTTTAAATAACTCTAGGTATGGAAAGTACAGATATAATACATCATGTGAATACATAAATAGATCCATATTTTATCAGATACATTAAGAAACCAATAAATTCAATCCATACCTCAAGTCCTACGAAGTTTCAACCAAAGGAGGAAGGAGACAAAAGAGGAAGACAAATCCAAACTTGAGATGCATCCTTCAAACCCTCTCCACTTTCAAAAATCTCCATAGAAACTAAAACCAAACTTTCCTCAAGGTTTCATCCAATCTCCCCCTCAAAATCAAAAGAGAATCCATATAAAAATATTTCTCAAAGGTAACCAACCCCCAACTAACTCTCAACTAAAAGGCATAATTAAATAGCTCAATATAATTATAAACTCACAACTATATATAACTTATAATGAATAATTTATAATCATTGATACACATATTTATTATTATCAGCATATGTCATAGAAGATATAAGTAATACGTAACCTATCCATATTATTAATAATAATATACTTTATTTTAATCCCAAACTATACACCATAAAAAATATCCATAATCATGCAAATATAATCACATAAATTTGTGTGTGTGTGTGTGGGCGCACACACCCATATGTGTGTGTGTGTGTGTGTGTCAAATACCAAACACTAAAATCTATGTGACTATGAAGTAATTAATGACATTAATTTGTCATAAGTATTCAAACAACACTTTCGGTAAGCTTACACCGAAAGACAGTAAAGGGCAAACCAAAGATAATATGAGAAGATCACCAAAAATGACTAAGTGCAGAAAGAACCGATGACACAAGGTAGTGTGTAAGCTGAAAATCACAATGCAGATAGACAAAGAGGAACTCGACAAAGGAACCCAAAATGCAAGTTACAATGTAGACTAACAAATCAGATACAGTGCAACTGACAGTAAAAACTGAAGGACAGTCAAGCATGACCAAAAGACAGAACCGAAAGTCAGTTGCAGCCCGCAAAAAGTGGATCTGACTTCCACGTCAGATAAAGAAAGGATATTCTATTTATAGGATATTTAATTGTTTTAAATCCATTTCTTTAGGGACAAGAAATATTAATGTAAGTGTTTTAATCAGTCTAACTGATTTAAAGCACATAGACTAGGAGATCTAGGTGCAAGTTG
>MU224538.1:3090606-3115297 GCA_018584345.1 Thuja plicata | reverse complement strand
TGATTTAAAGCACATAGACTAGGAGATCTAGGTGCAAGTTGTAAACCTAATCTTAGAGTTAACATTGTTTTTATCACAACTCGATGAAATCAATCCATCTATAAATAGATGATGTAATCATTCATTATAATGTGCGTGTAAAAGAGAGGAGAACAGAATGAGTACTTCTATGGATTGAATTGAGAGTTTCAAGAACCAGAGCATAAAAAGAATAATTTGGTTAACAGAACAAAGAACAGAGGAAACCAATAATCAGAGGTATTATTCAATCATAGCTAAGGTGATATTATTTTTATGTGAACTACATAGGATATGTATCAGCAATAAGAGATTTCATTTACCAGGTCAATTTGTAATTTGCTATCATTCTAACAAGTGAAGCAAAGTGAAAAAAAATCCTTTCAAGAAAGGTGGATTTAACAGTCCAATATCAAATCTCTTAATTGAGTGCACACTTAACATTGTTTCTAAAAGCTCCTAACATAGTAGACTTTAACAGGTCTCCACTGATACTCCTAACAGGGTAGATCATCAGAAGTGATAAAAAATTGTAAGCCTTAACCGGCCCCTTCTATTCTACAAATAGTGAAGTTTTGTGGGTGCCATCCCCACCATAGTTTTTACTTCCTAATAGGAGTTTTCAGTGATATCATATCTTGTGTTATGTGTGAATTATGTTCATGAGTGTTTCTATGAATGATTCACATGTTTATTAATGTTATGAATTGATATAACTCACACGAAGATAATGTAGATCATATTGAATGGATATACAATTGATTACAAAGGTTAATTGATTAAAGAACAAGAAAAATTTTTAGAGGTACTGATTCACCCCTCCCCTCTCAGTACTACTTCCCATTAAACCCAACAGTAATATCTCACAACATTAATATTATTACGTATTTATAATTACTATAAGATATAACACTCAAATAGAATAAAATAACATGCCTCAAAAAAATATAACCATCCAAAGAGACCATAAAACTCAACTATAAAATACATAGATAAAACCACAAGGTCAAACAAGGAAAGTCAAGTCAAACTCCCGACCAGGCATGAAACTCAGAAACACAACATCACAAAGATCAACTAAGAATCATCCCAAGAACATCAATATAATACCACAAAACTAGATAGGGAAAACAACTAAGAAAAAGTCACAAGAATGCCCAACCTCAGAAAGGTAGACCTCTAAAATAGGAAACTCATGGCCATAAGGGAAGACATTTATGATAACCTTGGTACTATCTCCAAAATAACTATCAAGGATTTGAGGGCATGCTCAGACCTGTGAAGCCAGGTGGAGTCGATTCCTAGTACCTGAAAGCCTGCATCACAAAGAAACTATACATGTGCATATACATATATAAGGAAGGCAGTGTAGACAGATTACTAGGATTGAGACATCATGTGGACCTCACTAGGTGAGTAACTATGACTTCGTCCCTAGTCATGAAATCACATCATAGATACACACACGTATAGCATCAAGTATATAAATCATGAATCAATTATAAACAAGGGTTAAATCATAATCCATTAGGGTTAGTCACATAACCAAATCAAATTTCCAAATAGATGATCATATCATGAGTACATAAGTATGATATAACAATAATCATGAACAAATATGTCTATCCATACATAATCATCACATACGAGGACATAATCATTAGGAAGACCTGTAAATCATAATCATTGATACAAAGAATCACTTACATAGAAATCACATATGTTTGTCAGGTATCCATCCTAACACAAGGTCCTAAAATATCATCATCATCAAATGGTGGCCACATGGAAAAGGGATAAAAGCATTGATAAGTACATCATTGTCAAACTATATTAGAATATAATGAGTTAAACAATAACCTCAAACAAATACATTTCAACAAAAGAAGCACTAAGATACCTTTAACATTACCAAAGGCATATTAGGGTTAGAGGGGTATTGCATCTTGCCCCCCTTAGGTTTGACTTTCTCCTGGAATTCAAAAAAGCTGAAATAGAAACACATCACACATTAGATATTAAACACATTTTAACCAATATCACAGGTATAATTGATCCATGGATCCATGCACTATATAGAGAATAATCCACATAACATGGTTAGGCATAAAACAAATATATATCCTAGTCAATTTTATTATCACCACCTAGGATAACTTCAACTTGATCAAACATTAGTATGACTAGAACTTCCCCTTTAATTAGAAAGTTATAACTAAGGTAAATAACTTGAACAACTCAATTTTCCTTAAAATATATCAAAATGTTACAATTTCCATCTTTTTTCAGCACATATAAATCAAAATCCATAAAACATGGTAATACTTGCATCTAACATAATGATACATTTCTATCTAAAATGCAACACTTAGCATATCCAAATGTTCATTATAAACAATCATATCAGTCCACATAATTGGGATTACACATCACAAGGCTTAGGAGTGGACATGCCTATCTAGACAAGCTCTCACTCCAGGGTATAACACCAGTATCATCTATATCTAGAATTCATAATCCATAATTAATGCCTCACTTAGTGGCTTGATGGTGTCTTGGGCCATTCAGACGAAGGCCCTCCATACAAGTCCACGTGTCATAACAGACTCACATACCCTCATCCTCAAGGGTTCCCTACGTCTTCTTCCTCTTATACATTTACCAAGTCTGCCTCGTGCATCTTTAGTGAGGAATCACAACAAAACACAATACTAGCATTAGAAAACACCAAAAGAAGCTAGTTTAGCCACCAAAGTTCATAAATAACAGAAAGTGAATATTCAATATCAATAATAAGATAATAAGAATCCAAGATGTTGCAACAATAAATTGCGTGCAAGATAAATTTTACAAGTCGTGGCTAAACTATAATAGGCAAAGATGAGAAAATTATTGGTCTGCATAAACAAAGATAAAATTTGCCATAAATTGCACATCACATCACTATGTGAATATATCTAGCCACCTCACGAGGAAGGAGGGAACAATGTCCCTCTACCACAATAGCCCCTCATGTGGTTGGGCTTGGGAAACACTATCCACATGACATGGGGGGTTCACCTTGGCAATTCCCCTACATTAGGTGGTGTAGAATGAGCATTCCAACACACCCGACATGACCATACACCAAGTGGAGAAAGTACACTTTAGTTGTATATACCATGGTAGTGTTCCTCACAGAGTAGGCATGCGCAAGACACACCCTGTATAATGATGTTTCTCATAGATCACCATCGTAGCTATAGATATACATGGCTAGGGACCACCTATATGCCTATCATGTCTATACAACTGAGCATGCATGGGTGCCATCTACAAGCATGCAAGTGTCTCTAATTCACTCTACATAAAGTAGGAAAATATGCATACATATGATGTTCCTTCACGTAACTATGTACATGGCATCATGTTCTCGTGTTCATCTCACTACCATCAACAACACAACATCATCACCTCACACTATGTTGGAACATTAGTGGGGTGTGGCATTGTATTCATTGCATCATGTCAGAACATGTGCGAATATGGTATCCATCACAACATGGGCTAAAATAAATTTCCCTCCACATGTTGGACCGCATATAAATGTACATATCCATAAATTATATATTTTCTCATAGAGGATCATATCGAGTAATGGTATTGTGCTCAAGAACTATGGAGATTTGGCTAAACACTTATGAACCACACGTATGGGTCCATCATAAGGGGAAGAATTAATTACTCTCTTCCCTCAAGTAATGAAAGCTAAGGTCACTTCGCACCGCTATTATACGTACACCACATAACTACCCAAGGAAATGGTGATGCTAATGCCCCTCCACATACTGACTTACCAACACCCATGGGTTGGCACTCAGTAGGGTGAAAAAGAAGCAAGCAAAACATGAGTGGTATGGTTCTTCCATACCTTTATCCAAAATATAACTTCCATGGATGGGCACTTGTATTGCACTGCTCTATGGAACTCAAACAATTATTGGTTATACACAACACCCAACATAAGCACTGGCACTGGTTTTATCACATTTACTAAGGAGTACACAATAACATCATATATTATCCATATGTTCCAATTTTTTCTTTTCACAATTTACATTGTTTCTACTTGGTACAAAATAGCAATGACATATTTAATCACATTCCACCTCTTCATGGTCATATGCCGATATCCAATGTACACATATCAATCTTAACCTTTCACATAATATAAATCTATCTGCAAGATGACTTAAACTTATATAAAATAAGACACAAATATCAATGATACATTATGTCACCCTTTTATTTCTTCAAGAGTCGTTGAATCAACACACATTTACTCTAATTAAGGAAAGGAAACAATAAACTTGTACTACACACATTTATTAGTCACACAACTAATCATTATAAACCATTATGGACATGCACTTTTTACCCAATCAAGGAGACCCAGAGTGGACCGTATCGTCTTTTCAAATAAATGAATTAGCTAGGTACTTCCATTACACATGATAAATCCCTCCAAGAAAGACACATCAAACCATATTTTCAAGACACTAGTATTTACTAACATAATGATTTCAATACCCATAAGGAAATACATTGAAGTAAATTAATGAGGGTTACAATAATATTTGTCAACTAAAGTCTCAATTGTCTAATATTGCAATTTGGGAAGGATAATCACATCATTAATAAACTTACCATAACTTTCACATTTCATCTAAATATACCTATTCACCAAGTGAAGAACAGATAATTTCCCAAAATAGTCAAGAAAATATTACATCAACTCTAGCTCTTCCTTCAATAATTGTACCAAAAGAACACATATTCCTTTAATTATGAAATCTCCTAATTTCATCAATATTATTAACCCTTGCATAGGCCTTCAATCACAAATGCACCTTGTTAAATTAGTTCCTTTACCCAAGAATTTCAAAATCAACAATTTAAATCGTATATTTACATTACATAGCTAAGAGCATTTGATGATCATTCATCAAGAAGAGAGAAGAGATATTTATTTTAATTTGTGGTAATTATTATTAGATAACCATAATTCAATTCATTTGAACATTCATGTGTTGGAAAAACATAATCAATCATACATCATGTCACATTATCAATTGCATATAAAGCTCAAGAGAAATACACACAATGTTAATTTAGCAAACTTACCAAACTATTCATAATTCTTCAACAACAACATGGCCAAAAGGATTACCTAGGAATTCTAGTGTTGCAACCTAATTAATTAGGTCCTAAATTCCCCTTCCGTACAAATTTTTGGTGGTCAATTCTTTTCTAAAATAGGGAAATGGAAAGAGAGATGCAATATTTCGACCCTTACAATAACCTACAATACATATGTAGTAACTTCATAATTTTGACTCTATAAGAATGAGTACTACCATGGTAATATATTACTCCTTGTTATAAATGTAAGCAATTCAATTCCAACTTATCAGAGCTCATTAAGTAGAATAATTGATCAGATATAGCAATTATGATGTAAATTTAGCATTTATAGGAAAATATAGTGTTAGGTCTTTTCAAATCAATTAAGTAACCTAAAATCACTATAACAAGTACTCATAATGACAATTTTTAGAGGTAGAATTAGGAGGTAAGGTTAGCTACTACCAACACTTAAGGTACATAACAACTTATCATAATATTTTGAGTCTTTCTAGGAGTATAGCAAGAAGACAACATAAAAGTATGAGGAATTCATTATTTTTTTATTAGAAAGATATCCACAATCTATGAAAGTACTCAGGAGACTCATTCATTAATTCTAGAACACAAAACATAACTAATTGATGTGAGACAAATTAATCATAAAATAATATGTATACTTTTGTAAAACAAAGTAGCATGAATACCAAGAACATAGTTCTTATATCTAGGATCCTATCTTACTAATACAATGATAAAATCAAAAGAAAACTATGAAAAACACTATGCAATAAGGGATCTAAGAGTCCCAGAGTTCCTAGTGTGGTAACCTAGGGCTTTGATACTAGATGTAACGCCTCACCAGGAAACCTAGAAGGACAAAGCTTCTAACCACTAGTGTTGCAAGTAAATTTTTTTTTAAACAACCAACATGAAAATACTTTACAATGATAACCTGATTCACAAACATGAATATCATTTTTATTAACAACATAAAGTATCATTTAAGATCTAACTCAACCTATGTCCTCCACAAGTTCCCTAATATTTTTACTTAACAACATGAACCAATCTATTGGTGAGATATTCCTAAACTGCATTATTCTAGATTCACTTTAGTGGAGCAAGTAAATATTCCTATCTTAACCATAAGATACTCATTCAATACATATAATTGATAAATTAAGCTTACTATCAAATCACATGAATTTCAAATAAAGAAAAGGATGGTTTAACCTTCTTCTTTTACATATTGAAATTAATCCAGGAAAGTTAACCTTTAACGTAACCATTCATTCGCCTATGTAACATTTAATGATCCCTAATTCCTAATATGCATTATTAACATTTCTTTTTCTTTTCATCATCATAATTTAAACATTTTAATAGCTCAACATATCCTAAGTTTCTTTATCAAAAATACTTCCGTACTAGGTAACATGACAATAAGTACACAAAGATCGTCTTTCCACAAAAGCATCATTAACATTACATAAAGAGATATTCTATATTATTTTTTATTTGATCATTCAGGTAAGAGAGATTATGCAATATCCTATGTATTTTAGTACTTCATACACCTTTAGAGGCAATGAGTAAACATAACCATCATTTGAATACTACAATCAAGATACTATCTCATTTCATCATTTCATAATAACTTCTTTTGAACCCTTTTCTTTAAGAGATAACACCCTCATTTCTAGATACAATATTTTATACTGAATATAAGTTAATTTCCTTTTTAAATGGACACATTATTTAATAAAAGATTCATGATCAAGTATCATAATCAACTTTCCTCTAGCATAGATAACATTTACTATTTTCCCTTTTCTTTCCCCTAGATCTACCCATTCCTTACACTTCTTGAAGTGAATTGCATTGCAACATTGATCATTTATAAATGTCTCTATTCATAAGCTCACAAATATATAAATACATATTACATCAAGTAAAAGATACATGTTACAATAGAAAAGTCTTCAACTACAATTCTGGAAGGAAGCATGCACTAGGATCATTCATAGAACCACGAACAATACCTCAATATAAAAATATTAACCACCCAACCACATGGATCCAAAGAGGTCCACTGCCCTGTTATAGGAGATAAAAAAAAGGTCCACGCAAGAGGTATCAACTAGGATATTGCTAAGTTGGAAATAACCTTTCCCCAAAAGCACAACACAAAAGGATGAACAATAAGGCAAATAGGACCACTCAAGACATGATCATCAATAGAAGGATCTCTAAATTGGGTTCCCTACCCATAAATACACATTATGAAGGCATAAGGAAACCACATTACAAAATGATGGAATTTATAACAATGCCACAACATCAATTGATTGAGTTTAGAAAAGCAACAATTGAAATTGTTTTGACTGTTTGGTGAAATTTATTTGCAATTCAGGATTTTTTGCACTTTGCAAGTTTGGGAAAGTGGTTGTCCTTTTATGTACTTGCAGAGGATCCTTGGCTTGTTTGTATTCCTTCTGTGATGTCATTTTTTGTGTTGGCATTTGTCTTGTTTCATTTCTTTGCCTTATGTTTATTTCGTTATTATTTTGTTTCTTTTCTTACCCGTGTGTGTGATAGTTCTCATGTTGGTGCTTTCTAGGGTTGATATTTTAGGGTCATTTCTATGATTTCTTTGATCTATGAAGAGTGAGATTAAGATACGTCATGATGATGAGGGTGGCAGGAGTATTAATAATGATGCAAGTGGCTCTGAGGGTGTTTTTAAGATTTCAAAACAAGGGAAAGAAAGCAGTAAACCATCATTTAAGGATATTCTAGCAAATCATTCTAGTTTCAAGAGCCTAGCCTCAACATGTTTTGATGGAAGATTTTGCAGAGAAGATACCAACTCACCCAACGGAGGAATACCTACCAGAGCCAATGGACATAGAATGGAAGACTTTGGCATCCTCAAAGGTTCAAACCCTGGAGGAGGAGAGAAGGGTAAACCTCCTCATCTTGGGTTGAAAACTCTTTCGTTAACCATGAATGAAGACATGGTAAGAGAAATTAAAACTGAACATAATCGGTTAAAGAATGTGTTGACGGGACTCTTGTGACCGGGTCTGCCAACAGAGGTAAGTTGTTACCGGGTACCGAGGTACTGGACAACTTTGCCTGTAAAGGTTGTCCAGGGAAATGAGATTCCCCAGGCCTCCAAGCACGTGAGAGTTGGGTCTCAATGGTGCGGGGCTCGATTGGGAGATGTGACTATTTTCGAGGGGGATAGCTGGTTATCTTCAACTTGTTCTCTCCAGGGATTAAAGTAAGTGGGGGTTCCTACAAGTGCACATTCACTTTAACAAATAAAACTCAAAAGATACTACAGAGTTAGAAATATTTCATCTACCTATAGTTATACTTAAACGTTCAAGACATCAACAATGCTCTAACACACTACACTAAATACCGAAGAAATACAAAACCATCAGTTCATATTTTATCAGTAGCAAAGGAAAGGAGGTCATTAATCTACTTTAAGTATCAGAGAAAAGGACATGAAGAACACAAAGCATAAAATACCATTAACCCAGAAGACAGAATGCCAACAACATCATCGAGAGAATTCCTTCTTCTTCATTAATGTTTCTTCTAGCAAGCACTGGTGCGTTATACAATGGTCGCTCCAAGGGAGCATCTAGCTACTGAAATCTTAAACTATGGAGCATTGAGCTCTACAACTGAGAAATAAGAAAACTAGATTGCTATTAACTATGGACTGCAAAATCATCAATTTCGCCGACCCTTGGAATGAGGTCAGACTTACTATTTATACACATATTTTTATCTAACCCTAACCCTAACTTATGTTACAGTGTACAATAAAATATATTATTCGGTGGCCGATACTACCTGCGCCACTCTATAAAAGACCTAGAGACGGAAAGGCCTGTCATGTCAGAAGAATAAGACAAGAAGGATGGAGTGGAAGAATTAGCCTCGAGAAGAGAGCCAGAAAGGAGAAGGAAGAAATTTGATCCCCTGAGGATCGAGGCTACATGCCTCATAAATTGGAAAAGTGGCTCCCTATCTCTAATGCGCCAGGTGTAACGTTGAAGTGGCACCTTGGGAAGACCATCTGTCTGAAAACCTCTTGCCAATCTGTCGTGCATTAATGCAGTTCACCCACCTTCTAACAACTTCTATTAAGCACCTTGAAAGTGACCGGTTGGCCTTGGGAACTAGGACACAGGTCACCAAAAGAATACAAAATGTAGGATCCAGAATTCCGGGATCCGGGAACTCACGTTCCAAAAGAATAAAGAATACAAAACACTTAGGTTTCCTTTGGCCCTTAGAGAATCTCTATTGTTGCTTACTGTCATTGAAGGTCTGGAGGAGATGGGAAATTCCATCCTCATCGATGTCTTTAAGTCTAGCCCGCCGGTACTTGGCCACCTCAATCTGTTCTCCCAGGTCCAGAACATTTCCCTTAAATTCATCGGCCATCTTTGCCGCATCATGACCACTGAGTATCATGTGATTTATTCGTGTCATTTTAGCTCCATCTATCCCCTCTGGGGATTGATACCTGGACTCCATTAATTCATCAAACTTCCCTAAAACATATTCCTCCAACGTGCATGTGTCAGTGCTAAATGGATCAGCCCCGGAGACCTTCAAAACAAAAGACTTATATAAATTGAAAGAATATTGGACTACATTAACTTTATCTCGTAGAGTCCCCACCAGTTGCTTGATTACCCCCAATGTGAGGTCAAGTCTAGAGTGCTGGGTCCTCACATAATCAAATGACTCTTCTCCTAAGATTTCAGACTCAGAAACAATCTCCTCCCTGAGGCCGATGAGTTCTTCTAACTCAACTTTCCATGCCTCATAATTCTTGATGTCCCCCTCCCATATGCTGATGGTGGTTTTGGCCTAATGTAAGACATGGTAGGCCGCATATAGATCCAAGAGTGTGGACACCAAGAAATGTCAGACGTTTCCCAACTACAAGGTGACCCACTCATCAACCGCTTGGGCCTTTTTCTTCATCGCCCGTAATGAGTCTATATCGCTTTGTGGAAGCAGTGCATCTGAAGTAGAGGCCCCTGAAGGAATAATGCTAATAGGCTAGGCCAGCTCAGTCACCAACCCCATGAGGTTTGCATTTTTCTCTTGTTCTGCCTTGAACTTTTGAGCTTCTTCTTCGTAGCAAGCCTCTACTACCTTGGTTGCTTCTTTCAACAGTTCTAATTCACCCTGCTTCCCTCTCTTCCCCAGTGACACCTCTGTGACATTATAATCTACGGCCTCAACCATTGCCTTGTCTACATCTGGGGAAGGTGTCACAATTACTGTGACTGTTTCTCCACCTGGCTCGGTTCGAAGAGCGTCAATCGTCTGGGATTTCTTAACCTTAGGTAGGTTTTGCGCCTAAGCCATCATCTCCGCCAAAGAAAGATGGGCTTTGGGTGTTAATGGGGCCTTTCTCTTTCGAGATTCCACTAAGCACTGTGGTGGTCGGGGTGGATTTGCAGCCAAAATTTGCTCTTGTGACTTCTCCCTAATATCCTGTTGTGCCCCCTCAATAGTATGAGCCTTGTCTGGCTCTTTCCCTGTATCTTCTGTCTCACCGACAAAATTTTCTCTGATGATACCTATGTCCTTTACCCCATCTATATCTTCAACAATATTTGGATCCTCATCAGTTCCCTTAGGATTTTCTTCTTCTTCCTATTGTTGTTCTTCCTTAGCCTTTGTTGCTGGGGTGTCTTCTTCTATCGGTACATCTTCTGGTATTGGGGGAGGTAACGGGCCAAGATTCAACGTTTGGGCTGCAGTGATTACCTCCCCAAATGTTACCTTCGGGAGTGGCATTTGGAACATGGCGGTTGGGGTCACAGTTGTTCCCATGGGTCCAGTTTCCCCAATCGATGCTATTTGTTCACTTTTCTTATGTTGGCCTGATACTCCCATATCCTATATTTCCAAGACTTTGGAGGCTATCTCTTGCTCTGGTCTTGTTTCTTCTTTTATTTGTTCCTCCTGCTCCTGCACAGGTTCCTGTTGTGGAGCTTCCTCCTGCTCTAGGATTTCTACCTCCAGCTGTACGACGTCCCCCTGCAAATTCCAAATTCATCAGCCCTAAATACATCATCAAATTCTTCTTGAGGGGGATGATTTACTGGGATATGAGTGGGCTCTGGTTCTTTCTCCAGCTCTAGGGAGTCGGAAGAAAGGATTTCTACTTGTGGGATTTGTGGCATCCCGAGCTCTAGTTCTGCCTTTGGCTTTGAATTAAGCCTTTTCTCTACCTGGTGACCAAAGGAGGCCCCGCATCCCTTAGGACCACCTACTCCTCTTCCGCATCCATTCCTATTGCTCTGACCATTAACGCTGCTAGTGAAGGGGAAGAGGGAGGACGAATAGGTCCGGTCATGAGCACCAGAGTGGCCAACCTCGTGATCAATTTCTCCCTCATCTACTAGGAGGCTGTTATCAATGGTTTTAGTTGTTCTTTTATGGGGGTCTCCTATAGAGTTGGAGTTTCCATTATTCTTTTTCCCCTATCCTCTCCCTGTGAAGAGGTTCTGGCCCCGGAAGTTAATTTTGGCATCATCGGGGCAGCCCTGCTGGTACTCTTAGGGCATACTCTCTTAAAGTATTTGTGGCTATACTTGACCATGTTGCGAGTGATTTCATCAATGGTAGGCCCCTCTTGGGCATTCCAAACTACCAGTGGGAGAGCCAACTTATCAATCCCCTTTGCCTTGTACTGGGGATCTATTATGGGTCCGGCGTCTGAGAAGTCATCTAAAAATTTCTGGAGCTTCAACCTTTCCATCATCCCCATAGTCATCTGGACATAATGTCATCTTTGGACTTCAATGTAATCTTGGCAATCTTCCCAGAAATCCTCCATGTGATATCGGTGGGGCTCTGATGCCTAGAGAAGTGCCAATACAATTTTGCCCAGCGGATCAAAGTTCTTCCGCGCTAGATAGAATTCTGCCAAGTTTAGGCTCTTGAGCTCACTGTCTACCTCCTTGGTTGTGGCCAGACTGCACGAGTAATTCCCACAAGTGATTGGGAATGGAACATTCATCACCTTCTTCAAAGTGTACAAGGCGTGCAACTCCAATATTTGCCTACAATATTCTAAGAGAATTATCTTGTTCCCACAATGTTTGGGTAACAAGTAAGGCTTCCCAGAGAAGCTGGTTATCCTTATGTAGGTATGCTACTAGAATTGGATGTAATAATGGCCATAACTTCTGACCAGATCCATCACCTCCTTAGAGAGGTGGTACCCTGCATCCCGGGTAGGTGTGAGTAGGTTGTAATAGATGAAGGCATTGTTCACCCGGTAGAAACTGGGGAAACTAGCCTCCCATTGAATTTGTGGGAAATAATCCCAGGGAGCCTTCTGACCTGGGCCAATCCCAAGTACACCTAATGTAAGTATCTTTTTGGTAATAGGTCATTGTTGTGCTAAGGCCCAAAGAACATAGGAGGTCATATAGAACTTGCGCTTCTGGATCAGCTGAAGGAACTGAGAATCTACATGGTTAGAAATAATGGCATCCCAATCAAAGTATTCCCTGCCAGTGGTAATGCCAAGCAAAAAGTAGTACATCCACCCTGTGAATTCATAGGCATGGGGTTGCCTAAAGATCTGGCATAGTGCTATCATCCCCATCTAGATACTTTCTTTAAATTCAGACCGAGGGATCTCTAGTTTCATTTTCTTGGGGTCCCTCTTCGAGATCTTGAACCAATGGTTGTTCATGTATTTCCAGGCTGCAACCTCTAGCTACTGAAATTGCGCTAAGGCATCAGCTCTGGTAATGATAGTTGGGTTGTCAAACTGAGGAATCCTCAAACCTACCCAAAATATAGTAGCATCAAGAGACACCATGGGGGTGGGATATCCGGTCGGGACCGCGGCTGCGAGCATGACGGCCCGGATAGAAGAGTTGTAATGTGCCACAAGTGTTAGAATGAGCTCCAGGGCCTGCATTGAGCATGGGAAACATGCGGCCTTCAGAATCCCAAAATCCCCAACGCTGATCACCAGCGAATCCCCGGACTATCACTAAATGAACATTACTTTGACCAGGGCCTGCATCTTGGCCCACATTCTGACGCTAGTGTCGGTAATTAATTGAACTTGGGACTCAATCTTTGATCCCATAATGGTGTTTTCCCTTAGGTACTTCATGCTGAGGGGCATTTTTTTTAAGGCCCTCTCCATTTTAGATTTGACGACTGCCCTGGTGACCGCTGTAGAAGGAAGTTCCAGACTCCCAGGTGGTGAAGATGCGGAAGCCTTAGACATGATGAAGGTGCGGTATTCTAAAAACTTGCAAGGCAAGGCAACCATTAGAATTCATAGATAAATATTATTTCAGGATCTGGAGATCTTACCACTGAAGCACATTCTTTTCCTGATAAGTTAGTTTAGGTTCAAAAATCTTGAAAAGCATATATATAATGCAAACCTAGAAATTAACCCTTATCCGGGCCTGGGGGTTTCAACATACTTAATGGGAGTAGGATGTGGGCTAGTGAAGCCAAAAGACCCAGGGTCTAGAAAACTAACCGTTGGAAGATGTGAATGAAAATTGAGCCGTCAGGCCCATGTGGATGTCACGTGGCTATGCAATAAATGGGGAGTTATAGCAACGGCAACGCCAACTATTCAAACACACAAAAAGAAGAGGCCACTTGGAAAACCTTAAATGCATATGTGGGACATGAATGAAACATTAAGGCTGGCTGATGGAGGAGAGAGAAAAACACCTGGTTGAAACCAGCTAAGAGCTGAGTTTCAACCAGGTGGTATTCTACCTGGAACAAGCTCGCAACTATGGGTGAAATGCAGACAGAGCACGGCAAGCTCGAAACGAGGCTAGGTAAATACACATAAAATATACACCTAATCTACAGTGGGGTCAAAGGACATATACATGGAAAGTGGAAGGATATACACTAATATACACTAAATATACATATCAACAACAGGCGTGGAGCAGCTACCCTAACAAAACAATGCTGAAAATGTACAAAATATGCAATATTTTACACTGCACAAAGGGCGGACAACCCTCTGGCAAAGCCAACCCACCAACAGGTGGAAAACTAGATGACGAAGACATAGAGCAAAAATGGAAACAAGCTAGCAGAAATGCAAACCAAAAACAATGAAAAAGTAGAAAAAATGGAAGAAGAAACAGAGACGCAAACCTGGAACCTGAAGAAAGACAAGGAAGGAAAAGGCACCCTGGACACTCTGCAATAGCTTCCACCTCCAAAAGCTCACCAATCAACACTGAAAAAAACTTGCAATCGCTCAGAACAACTCGAGAAAATTCTCACTTAACTCTTGCTCAAATTGCTAAGGAATCGCTCTGAAACGCTTAAGTGTTTTGATCACGGTAATCATGAAAATGATAGGTGATTACTATTTACACCTGAGGTGAAAAGTGAGTTACCTTTCCTTTCACAAACTCTGGAATAGGAAGACCTCCATACTCTGGGCCCGGGGATTCTGTGCGACCATACCTTCTTATGAAAAGAAGACATCATGGCAGAGAATCCCAGAGTCCGGGGTCCGACTCCTGGACAAGAAACAACCAACTCTGGGACCGGGTCTCAGAGACACGAGGGGAAAAAATACAAAGAAAAACCAACACCATGGGAAAGAAAACCCAGAGAAAGAAAATAAAGAAATAGAGGCAAAAGACAAGGCAAGAGCCAAAAGTAGAAAGCAAAAAGGGGGACCCAACATTTTGCACACAAAATGTAGGGACGGGGATGCAAGGCATAACAGAATGTTGTCATTTTTTTTGTTTTCATGGATAAAAAAATTTTACCTATTAGAAAATTTCTTGATGATTGGTTTAATAATGTCTGGGGAAAGAAATTAGGAATATATGTTAATTTTGGCAGAATGATTCAAAGAGGGATTTTTGTTATTTTTCTCAAAAACAATAATATGCAAGAAAGAGTCCTCAAAAAGGGGTTTTGGAATGTAGGTCAATCTTTGTTTAGGGATTTTTTGTGGTCTCCCAATGGTAATTTGGAACAAGTTGTTGCTAGTTCATCCCCACATTGGATTGAAATTCATAATGTTCAGCTAGATTTTTTTTCCATTTATTGCCCAGATTCTGAAACCCCTAGGGTTAGTTCTTCAAGTGGAAGAATCTAGAGTCACGTTCTCGCACATGAATGTGAGGGCACTCATCACTTTGCAACCTGATATTGAATTTCCTGATGTTATTTCAATTGAAATTGAAGGTAAGTGTTTGGAATGGGAGACCTCTCTCCTTAGGAACCTGGGTGCTTACTTCCATTGCAAGCTTAATGGCCATACTAGGAAAGAATGTCCCTCTATGAAAAATATTCAAATTGTTTTTGAGGTTGTCGTTAACAATAATAAGGACAATGGTATTAACATAGATAACAAGTATGATGGTAACAATAATCCTATAGTTCCTCCTGGAAATAAAACTGTCGTTACCACTGGAATATCGTCAGCACGACATAATGCCAAAAGCATAGTTGGTGGTCAAGATATTAATGTTGAGTTTGATAATACCATAAATAAATTTGTCTCTCTTTCAAATCCCCTTTTTGAAGATGATCTCAAAATAATTCCTGCTAAAAAATGAAATATATTGGTAACCAAAACAAAGCCAACTACCAGCCATAACAGAACATTTGCACTGATGAAGTGGATAGAGAAAAAAACATTGACACTAATAAGAAGAAAAATGCACAACAAATTGTATCGGAAAGTATTAAGGAAAAAGCTATAGCCATGAAAAAAATCAAGTAGCTTCTTTAGTTATGGGTTCTTCCACACCTGAGAACATGGAGATTGTGGAGGACATCAGTTGCAAACAAATTATACCATACGAATCCCAAGGGGATATGGTTATTGAAACTAGTGGACAATTCACAGAGGTCTTAAGTAAAAGCATGAAAAAACAAAATAAAACTCATAAAGAGACAGTCTTTGTCGAATAATAAATGAAAAGATTCCAATTCAGAGATGCCTGAATGTTTTAATAGGCTTTACAGCAGAAAAAATAATACCTCCTAATAATATTTTTAATGATGATACATCTTCACATCTGGAATGTCCACGAACTAGAAATTCCAGATAGGAAGTATGTTGTCAGAAAATGGTGTAATGGCCTTAAGAACAAAGATATTGTATGTTTATAAGAGATTAAGGTTGTAGGGTATCAAGCATTTAATTCCATTAAATTCATTTGGGATAAAGCTATGTGTTGGCACACAAATCATAATAAGGGTAAAGGAGGCACAACTCTCCTTATTAATCCCAAATGGTTTGAGAAGGTCGAGAATGAAGGTTGCTCTCCATGTCAAAGATCACAATGGATTCTCTTCAAAGTTAGTGATAGATTGATAGGAGTTTTTAATGTATATGCTTCCAATGAATACAAAGATAGGGCTATATTTTGGGAATGGCTTTCAATTAACCTACCCAGGTTTCACTGGATTTTTGTTAGAGACTTCAATATGGTTGAGAGGGAGGAAGATAAATGTGGTGGTAATGCCATTAATTGGAGAGGGAATGAACACATCTTTTAGACCAAATTTAAAAGGAGATTTCAATTGGTTGACCCGATGGAGAACAAGAAATCTGATGGTAAAGGTATCTGGTTTGCTTGGTGCAACAATCAAGACGGGAAATAGAGGTATATTGCAGACTTGATAGAATATATCTTGATTCTTCTTTTCTTGGTGTTTCTCATGACCCCAAGGCTTATTTTGTCCAAGTTTCACCTGCTAGCATATGAGATTTGAAGACATTAATTTTTCCATTAGTATATGCAAAGGGAAAACAGTTCTTTGAACCATCAGTAACACTACACCAAAAGACAGGTTTCAGTTCAGACTGAAAGTGCTAAGTATAGTGAAACTCGACGACACACTTTTTACAGTGCAAACCGAAAATGCTACAGAGGAACCCGACGAGCAAATTACACTATAAATTGAAAGAGAAGACAAGAGAGGAACCCAACAGAACAAGGGAACCCAATGGATAGTTCACAGAAGGAACGCTGAAAGACTTTCAGATCAACCCGAGCATCAGACACCGAAAGTCAGTTATATCTCGAGAAAAGTGGATCTGACTTCCACGTCAGATAAAATAGTTATGTTTTATATTTAGAGTTTTAATTTGATTTAAAACCATTTCTTGAGGGACAAGAAATATAATTGTAATTGTTTTAATTGGTCTAACTGATTAAAAACATGCAGACTAGGAGATCAAGGTCAAGTTGTAAACCTTCGATCATAGAGTTATCTTTGTAATACGTGAAATTGAATTAGGTCAATCTATTGTATAAATAGATGTGTAATAATTCATTCAAAACATGATGAGAGGATGATAGGAGCCAAGGAGAACAATTATGGATGAGACTGAGAGTTTCAAGAAGCAGAACAACAAAAGATGAATTTGGTTATCAAGAACCGAGAATCAAGGCTACCGAGCAACAAAGCTATTAATCAATCACATTAGGTGACACTTTGTACATGTGATTTTAATGGATCTGTAATCAATAATTGAAGATTGCATACGCTCAAGTCAATGAGTATTTTTGTCTACATTCTAACAAGTGTAGCAAATAGAAGAAATCTTTTCAAGAAATGTGGATTTAACAATCCTTTGTAAATCTCTTAACCGAGTGCACACTAAATAGTGTTGCTAAAGCTCTTAATAGAGTAGACCTTAACCAGTCTCCACATAATACTCTTAACAGGGTAGATCATCAGAAGTGATCAAAATTGTAAGCCTTAACTGGCCCCTTCGAATCTGTAGATAATGAAGTTTTTGTGGGTGTCATCCCCACCATAGTTTTTACCTTCTAAAATGGGTTTTGTGCATTACCATATCTTGTGTTATGTGCCATTACATTTCATGAATGCTTTTATGAATGTTTACATGTTTATTCAATTTATGAATTGATATAACTTACACAAAGATAGGATAGAATAGATGGTTGGTAATACAATGGATTACTAAATGGATTAAGGTTAAAAGAGAAAAGTTTTAGAGGTACTAATTCAGCCCTCCCCTATTAGTACATACTTCCCATTATTTCTAACAATTGGTATTGGAGCTAGATATCTTAATCAGAAAAAATTAAAGACTCAAGAGAAAAGATCATATAATGGAGAAGTACATGCTTGAAAAGAGGATTGAGAATTAGAAATTAGAAATAAAAATCTTTCATGAACAGTATAAAGAAGCTAGAATAAAGATGAGATAGTTGCTAGATGAAAGAAAGATTATGGCATCTTGTTGTAATGAAACAGACTACCAACAGGAAGAGATACCAGATCTATTTGAGTCTTCAAGATCTATAACTAGAAATGCATCAGACACATCAGAAGAAAGCATTACAAGTCTAAATGAAATCAATCAACATCTTGATGGACAAGTGAAATCTCTACAAATTGGTCAAGAGACACATATGGTAAGAATGATTGATGTCATGAACAATTCTAGATAAGTTGAGCAAGAAAGAACACTTGTTATTGATGACAGGAGGAAGATTATTGAAAATCTACAAGAGAAAAAGTCAGAAATACAAAGACTTACAAAACATCATCATGAGATCACAAATCAAATTATTCTTACGAGTCAGGAGGAAAATAGAATGAATATAGAACTCATTGAAAGAATAGAAGCTATCAGTGAGCCAAGAGAACAAAATGAAAAGCTGAAACATGAAGTGAGAATTCATAAACAACATAATGACATGATCAAGAGAGTTGAAGAAAGCACCAAAAGGATGGATGACTTTCTGGATGGGAAAAGAAGAGTCAACAACAATACTGGACTAGGGTATATCAAAAATGAAGAATCACTAAACCAAGTTGATCCAAAGAATGTCTATGCAAATCCAAGACCAAGAAAGCAGTCATGCAATCACTGTGGAAAACCAGGCCACACATGAAATGTATGCAAGAGAAAAATAAAAGGTATTCCTAAAACCACACCTTCAGTCATAGGAATTTGTTATAAATGTAACAAGAAAGGATACAAAGCATATGAATGTAAATATGAGGTGAAACAACCAAAGAAGGAAACCTACATGGAAAAATAATGTCCTACTTGCAAAATGCATTGGCACACATCTCTTGAATGCTAGAAGAAGAAAAGGAAAGCATGGAAACCTAAAGAAAATGAAACTGCCTATCAACCAAAAAGAGTTGGTAACTCATATGTTTGGGATTACAACATATGGGCAAACTGCACAGCATGTGGAAGATTTGGACACGTAGCTATAAACTGCATAAGACAATGGATGAGAAATTCTAGGAGCTAGACTAACCCTGGAATGACATGTCTACACTGTCATAAAGTTGTTCATCTAAAGAAGGACTGCAGAGACCGAGTGACAGAGACCAAAACCTTTGCAAATGGAAACACCATTGAAGACATCAGGAAGATGAGAAACAAAATGTGGAGGAAAGCTACAAACACTGATGAAGTTGGACCAAGTAATGCAATTGGTGACACCTTATCCAATGGATCTGGTGACATCACCACCCCCACCTAAGTAGAATAAGTAAGTATGGAACTGCATTATACCAAGTTATATTTTGCATCAGTTCCATTATACATTGATGAAATGCCAAACTAGCATGATTAAAAGATGCACTATGGTATTACTTGTTATAATTCTGTGAATTCAATCTCATTATTAATGCTTACCAAACATCATCAGTGTACATACATAGATAAGTTGTCTATACTTATCGAGCATCATCGGTTAAACATGTAAAAAGAAAATTTGCTAGTATAAACCGAGATCCATCAGTAATCATGAAAGTTGGCATGTTGTCTTCGCCATATACTGAGATCCATCGGTAAACAGTCAAATGAGTTGACACCTGTCTTGAGCATCACATTCTCACCGAGAATGAAGTGTGTGTGCTACCCGACGACTCTGTCTTCAAACACAAAGAAGTGGGTGAGCATTTATGACATGACTTAGGGCAAAAGTCTATAAATAGTCGACGGAACAACTAATTATTCACAAAGCAACTTGAGTGAAGAAAGAGAGAAAAACTAGAGCACGAAGTGACTAGATTACAGAGAAACTCCCAACTCAGTTCATAAAACTTAGAAGGATTCCCAATAGTGACAAAAGGTTGAAGTAGGTAACAACAATCACCGAGAACTCTATTTTTATTTACGGGAAAAAGCCCTAAATTTTGAAACGATGGCATCGACTTCAAGAACCTCCAAGATCAAGGATGCAAAGAATGCAAAGGTGAATCTAATCAAGAATACCACCTATGAAGAACCTCATTACAAGATCTGTCCTGAGGTTGCTTCACAACCTGACAACGTTGGTGCATTGTCCAGTATACCAGCTAGGGTTTTACTTGTTGAAGATGTCAGAGCATATATTCACTGCAAGATCACAGAAATAGGAGACGTGGAAGTTGAGAAAGCTTTCAAAATTCTTTGCAATGATGATGGAACAATAAAAAAAGAGCATAAGAACATTGAAGTAAAAGGGCTCACACATGCCCTACTATTCCTGAAGGAATTCAAGAACGAATGGATTTGGTTAGTACTGAGTAGAATACATGACCGAAATATATGGCTAGATGAGCCAAAACTGATAACTAGGGATGTTATACATGTTGTTACCGGTTATCCCATAACTGATAAAGTAAAGGCACTAAAACATCCTCCTAAAGTTGACATTGAAAAGAACACAAGAGCTACATGGGATGGAAGAGGATTAAAGGTATCCACCATAAATGATGTTGAAATGAAAATTGGAGCATGTGTCTTAGGATACAAATTATTTTAGGCTAGTAGGATGAACAGTAATGCATCCGTAGTAGTGGATACAACATTCAAAATTGTCAAGAAGGGACTGCAGTTGGATATGTCAGAATTTCTGCTAAGGAAATTAGATGAGAACATGAAGACTATAAGGACTGCAAAGTCTAACTCATGTAAGTTTGGTTCACTCGTCATGTACATATTTTTCTATTTTCAAGAATCCTTCCCATCTATCAAAAATGTCAAATGGAACACTACCAGACCAGTGACCACATAGATTAGTGAGTTCATCAAATCACTAGAAGACAATTTTGAATCAGTCGTGGATGAATACTTTGCTGAATTCAAAGAAAGAATGCAGAAGAGAGTGAGGATTCCAGAGCAGTTAGTAGAAAATTTCAAGACTAACATTTGTTTTATGGTGGACACTGATTACACCTATATAAAGCCAGTTGTACCGAGGATAGCATGGCTGGCACCACTTGACTATGAGGTTAACATAGATCAAGCATCAAATGCTATTGAGACATTGATAAATGAACCATTAGATAAATCACAACCTAAGTTTGGAACTTATGAGGAAGCTGAGGAAAGGATAAAAATTGGCTTAGTTGTGAAAAATATTGACAGGAAGAAAGATAAAATGGTCAAGACCTTGAAGAAAAAGTTGTCGGTGAATGAGGAGGAAAAAGAACAAATAGAAGAAATTGAGGGTCAGTCACCCGTCGGTGAAGTTGAGAAGGAGAGTGACTTAGAATCTACAGAATCTGATACACCACCTCCACCACCAACAAAGAAACCAAGGAATACTGCTAAATCTAGGACCAGGAGTCAGACTACAAAGGATGCAAGTCCTTCACCGATCAAGAAAGGTCAAGTAAGGACCTATATAAGAAAGCCTCAAACAAGTAAAAAGGGGCCACTAAAAAGAAGAAATATCCTTAGAACTAAGGAAGACATAGAAGACATAGAGCATGATGAACAATTTGTACAAGTTTTCAAGAACACACTACCTTCGACAATTGATGAGGTATGTGCTTCTATTATCAAATCAGGTACAACAAATGATCACAAGATTAAAAATTGGCTAACTCTGGACATTGAGGACCATAACAAGATAGAAGAGGCAATTACCACAATGATGTGTGCATTCAAATATGTTCTAATACAATTGGTAGATAGGATGCCAAAAGAACTTATGAATAGATTGTCAGAAAGATGGACATTTGCATTACACTCTGAGAAATAGATTAGGGAAAGAGCCCTAGTTTTTGTCATGCCACCTGAATCTAAAATGGAGGAGATTGAAGAAATGATGAAGAAACACTCCAAAATGTTCTCACCAAAGTTAAGATCCTACCAAGTTCTTCAAGGACATCTAATTGAGCTAGACAGGAAGAGTGAGGCTGAGTGGAGAAAGATACTTAATATACCTAAAAAATGATACAAGTCCCGAGCCACAAATAGCTCTTACCGACAAGCAACAGAATAAAGATGATCAGGCTAAATAGAGCCCTGAACATATTCTTATTAATGATGAGGATGTTAATGAAGAATCATTAAACACAAAAGCCAACAAAGATATGGACACTGCAGATGAAACATGACCGGATAATATTGTCATTAGTATTACCATAGGAGATCCTTCAGATGAGATATAGAAAGATGAAGATGTCACTGTTGTCCAAGACCAAACCAAGGAATAGGACACCACTATAGACTCTACATAGGTAGACACACAAAGACAAATACCATTATTGATACAAGCTATCAATATAATCTTAGAAAAGGAGAAGTCACCTGATAAGGAAAAAAGCATACCCGAGGATGCAGGGGAAGAAGAAAAGAAAGAGACAACCGATGAACATACAATCATTGGTGTTGGAATTATTAGAATGATGTACTAAGAGGGGAGGGGTGAATCAGTACCTCTAAAACTTTTAATGTGGTTGGCCCATTAACCTTTGAGCCATCAGATTTGTATATTCCTATCTATCTGTTCATCTTTCTATATGTATGTGAAATCATAATATAAGTTATTTACATTTGTAAACATTCAAGAAACATTCATGAAAACAAATAACACACAACACATGATATGATATCATAGAAAACTCCTATTAGGAAGTAAAAACTACAGTGGGGATGTCTACCCACAAAACTTCACTATCTACAGATAAGAAGGGAGTCAATAAAGGCTTACAATTGATCACTTCTGATGATCTACCCTGTTAAGAGTATTAGAGTGGAGACCTATTAGGATCTACTTCATTTGAAGCTTTAGCAACTGTTACCGATTTTTGGTACCAAGGTCCTTGGCTGAATTCTACCTGCGAAGGTAATTTTCCGCAAAGGCTTGCGGGATTTCAAAAATCATCTTCTCCACTGCGGGTTTCTACCTGCGAAGGTAATTTTCTGCAAAGTACAGATAGCAATGTTTGTAGAGGTATACTATGAAAAGAGATGGTCGTGGATAGTGAAGTTATTACCTGCAACATAGAAACATATCCGGGAAGTAGTTAAAAGAAAATTTGGGATCAAGAAGGACTCAAGGAAGAGAATTGAAATTCTGATTCTCTGTGGCGGAATTCTACCTGCGAAGGTAATTTTCCGCAAAGGCTTGCGAGATTTTGAAAATCATCTTCTCCACTGCGGGTTTCTACCTGCGAAAGTAATTTTCCGCAAAGGCAAAAAGAGAAGGTTTTTCACATTGTGCGGGTTTCGCACCTCTCAGGTGATTTTCTGAAAAGAAGGTTTTTGCCTTGTGCGGGTTTCGCACCTCTCAGGTGATTTTTTGAAAAGGCAGAAAAGAAAGAGCGCTGTGGTGGACCCCACAATGGGTTTTTGAGGCACTTTTTCAATTTTTTGAAACCAAAAAAAAAGACTCAAAGGCGAAGAATTGAAATTCTGATTCTCCGTGGCGGGTTTCTACCTGCAAAGGTGATTTTTCGCAAAGCAAAAAAGAAGAATTTTGCGCTCGTACGGGTTTCGCACTTAGCTGGTGATTTTCTGCAAAGAAGGAATTTGCTTGGCGGAGATACGTCCAGAGCCTTCTCCAAAAGCGGAGTTCGCACCCATAGAGAGATTTTCTACAAGCAAAGAAACGCACCCTGCTTTTGTTTTTCTGCAAGTCCATGGAAAATGGAAGATACGAGTTGGCGACTAAAGAAAGAGGTGCATTGTCGCGCGCTTGCAGTCAGTAATAGAGTGAAATTTTCAAGCTCGCGAGTTGGCGACCAGTTAGAAAGCGGATGTCATCGCCCACTCGCGCACGAGATGAAAACAGAGTAAAAGGTGGCGCGAGTGTGCGACCGGACAGAATATGCAATGAAGAAATGGATGTCGCTCAGTCGCTCAGAATCTAAAGGTCAGTTTAAATAGCTAGTGACTATGCGATGAAGGAATAAATGAAAAGGAGGATGCATAGGCGCTCAGTCTCCAAGACTCAGGCTTTTAAACATACACAGAGATAATTTTCAAAGGGAATTTTAATATTTTATTACAAATCCATGTTTTATTCCCGGAAGTTTTCAGAGACAGAAAAATATCAGATTGTTCTCAGACGTTGGAGATCAGATATTTTTACAGATGGAAAGATCAGATTTTAAAAGATCAGAGGTTACAGTTGTTAAAGTCTGCAGAAAAGTTATTGCAATTCAGAGACTTTTGTGACTCTTCTAGAGGGATAAGACT
>MU224538.1:3048992-3072812 GCA_018584345.1 Thuja plicata | reverse complement strand
AGAGATTTATCAAAGAACGGTTAAGTCCACCTTCTACAAAAGGATTTTAGTTGTGATGCACTTGTTAGAATGCAACTACAATATAAATGTTGATATGATAGTGAATGCAATCTCTAATTGCTAATAATAGATCATGTAAAGCTTACAATGTAAATGTAATCACCTTGAGTGATTGAGTGATACCTTGTCTCTGCTCGTCGGTAGCCTTTCTATGTTCTTGATAACTACTTTGATCTATTTCTGTACTTTGCATGAATTCTCTTCTTCTGCTTAGATGCTCTCCATGGATACTATCATTTTTCAAAATGATTACAAGTCACATTACATTACAAATGATTGAACATCTATTTATACTAGTTTCTAGCTCCATTCTTGATTCACGCTTTTACAAATTAACTCTAGATCCAAGGTTTACAACTTGACCTTGATCTTTAGTTAGATATGTTTTAGATCCATTAGGGTGCTTTAAAACATTCACACTTTTCTTGCTTGACCCTCAAGTAAAGATTTAAAACAAATAAAAACTCTATAAATAGAATTACAACATTTTATCTGACGTGTAAAGTTAGATCCACTTTTTGCGGGTTCTGTAACTGACTTTCGGTTATGATGGTTGGGCTGTTCTATCAGTTTTGTCAGTTTTGTACTCCGTCAGTGTCCCTTGATTGAACTATTCATTGGGTATGCTTTTTATATTCCATCGGGGACATTCTCAAAACTATATCATCGATAATGCTTGTTGTTGGTTTGACTCTTGTCAATGTTCGTCAGGCAAGTCTATACTTATAGTTTTTACAATAGCCATTTTCATCTCATCGGGTATCCTTGCTATCCACTGATTATACTTATACCGATGACCTTTATCATGTTTTTCCCTTTAAGTATACTAATGGCAAAACTTAATGTCATCAATTGGTGAAGAACAGAATGTTACAAAAGATGGAGATCACACCAAACAGGATGCACAAATAAAAGATACAGATGAAGTGCAAAAAGAGAAAGGTGAACAAGATAAACTTGTTGATACCATTCCTAAGAACACCGAAGGAGATGCTACAGTTACACTGAAGGTTGATGAGGAGACGTCCACACATAAATGACAGGCAAACCCCAAGCAATAGAAAAAAGGTACAACACCACCGAAACCTTCCTCCAGCATATCAGACCAAGCAGAAATATGGTTTTGCAACCAAATTAGACCCTATCATTTCATAAGCATTAGCCTTAATTAAAAATTTATGCACCTTAGAGAAATTCACTAAGGAAATTAGTGATAAAATAGAAAAGATAGATTCTAATCTAAATGCAAGTGCACGAGGTCTAACCACAGATGATAATGCAATCAAACTACATTATGACAAGATAATATAAATCAAAAGGTTGAGACAAGAAATTTGGGAAGTAGAATCATAGTTTAGAGATGAGGTTACTAAGCTACAGGTTCAACTATTGCCAAACCTTACACTTCTGCAACAACACATCACTTCAACAAGACAACTAATTGCCACCCCTGAGATGTCTGTAGTAGACAACATCTATGATATGCATGCCATAATTACACTAGAGCAAATGACTCTTGATCACCTAAAGGAGAAATGGGAAAAGATGATGGAGGATATGAAGAATTCTCATTCCCATATTTTTGATAAGTTGTAAGTATACACCTTTTCCCTTACTATCAAAAAAGGGGGAAAATGATATGTACAATACATATAGAGAAAAAAGGGGAAAATGATGATATGTACAGTATTAAAGGGAGAATGATATGGAGATAAGGTGAAAAGGGAATATAGTATAAAGGCAAGTATACATGTATATACTTATACTATACCGACATATACATAGGGGGAGTCATAAATGACAAAGTAAACACATGGTGTAGATACACAGTTTAGTATTTTACACATCAGTTTTTGATACTAATGTCAAAGGGGGAGATTGAAGATATTAATTTTTCCATTAGTATATGCAAAGGGAAAACAATTATTTTAACCATCGGTAATACTACACTGAAAGATAGGTTTCAGTTCAGACCGAAAGTGCTAAGTATAGTGAAACCCAACGACACACTTTTACAATGCAAACCAAAAATGCTACAGAGGAACCCAACGAGAAAATTACACTCTAAATTGAAAGAGAAGACAAGAGAGGAACCCAAAAGAGAAAGGGAACCTGATGGACAGTTCACAAAAGGAATGCCAAAAGATTTTTAGAGCAACCCGAGCATCAAACACCAAAAGTCAGTTATATCCCAAGAAAAGTGGATATGACTTCCACGTCAGATAAAATAGTTATGTTTTATATTTAGAGTCTTGATTTGATTTAAAACCATTTCTTGAGGGACAAGAAAGATAATTGTAATTGTTTGAACCAGTCTAACTGATTAAAAACATGCAGACTAGGAGATCAAGGTCAAGTTGTAAACCTTCGATCATATAGTTATCTTTGCAATAGATGAAACTGAATTAGGTCAATCTATTGTATAAATAGATGTGTAATCATTCATTTGAAACATGAGAAGAGGATGATAATAGCCAAGGAGCACATCTATGGATCAGACTGAGAGTTTCAAGAAGCAGAACAACAAAAGATGAATTTGGTTATCAAGAACCAAGAATCAAGGTTACCGAGCAACAAAGGTATTAATCAATAACATTAGGTGATACTTTATACATGTGATTTTAATGGATCTGTAATTAGAAATTGAATATTTCATACACTCAGATCAATGAGTATTTTTGTCTACATTCTAACAAGTGTAGCAAATAGAAGAATTCCTTTCAAGAAAGGCGGATTTAACAATTCTTTGTAAAAGTTAACAATTATTTGTAAATCTCTTAACCGAGTGCACACTAAATAGTGTTGCTAAATCTCTTAATAGAGTAGACCTTAATGAGTCTCCAAATAATACTCCTAACAGGGTAGATCATCAGAAGTGATCAAAATTGTAAGCCTTAACCGGCCCCATCCAATCTATAGATAGTGAAGTTTTGTGGGTGTCATCCCCACCGCAGTTTTTACCTTCTAGCAGGGGTTTTCTTCATTACCATATATTGTGTTACGTGCCATTACATTTCATGAATGTTTCTATGAATGTTTACATGTTTATTTAGCTTATGAATTGATATAACTTACACAAAGATAGGATAAAACAGATGGTTGGCAATACAATGGATTGCTAAATGGATTAAGGTTAAAAGAGATAAAAGTTTTAGAGGTACTAATTAACCCCTCCCCTCTCAGTACATACTTCCCATTATTTCCAACAAGATCACTCTCCCATCTCTTGTGACATTATTATTGATACTCAACAAATGGCCAAGGTTGTTAGCATAAAAGATAATATGTTTAAACTTAATGTTTCTCTCCTTCAAAATTAGGACATGAACAGTGCTATTAGAATGGCTACCTAGCTATCTAAATTTTCTTGTGGTTCCTCTTCCCCTAGTGTACAATGGGACCACCTAATTGATACCTAGAGGAAAATGTTTCAAACTCTTGGTAAGAAATATGCTATGGTCAAGAGGAAAAAGAAATGAACCTATTGAAAAAGCTCAATGACATTGAAGAGAAGATACAGAAAGAGGGTCAAAATGGGCAATTAAAAAAGGATCTGGTTGTTACTAAATATGAGTTAAGGAAATGTCATAATTATGAGATCAAAGGGAAGAGAGTTAGAGCAAGAATGAATTGGCTTAAAGAAGGTGATAGAGGTACCAAATATTTTTTCAATATTAACAGAGCTAAACAAAGAAGAGAGCACATAGAGGATATTCAGACTAACACTGGACTAGTAAAAGATAAAAAAAGTATTTTGGAGGATTTTTTCCAATTTTATAAAGACCTATTCACCTCTGAGTATTGTGAGAATAGTGGTAGAGCACTTCAAGACTATGTGAAATTCATCCCCAATAGGATTAATAAATAAGAATACAGAGCTCTAGAACAGAGCATTAGCCTTAAGGAAATTGGGGAAGCCATCGGATCTATGGCTAATGGTGAATCTCCTAGGATTGATGGCCTTCCCATTGAGTTTTATAAGGAGAATAGTGAATGGATTTGTCAATAATTTTTGTGTGTGTATGAGGAAGATTTTGACAGAGGTACTCTAGGAGAGAAGATTAATAAAGGCATTATTAAACTCCTCACTAAGAATGGTGATAAGACCCAAGTCAATAATTGGAGACTCATCGCACTCCTTAACCTTTCATATAAGATTATTGCTAAAATACTTGCAAAAAGGATTGTCAATATTTTAGGCAGAATCATCTCAAATACACAAAATGGCTTCATTAAAGGCAGATATATCCTAGAAAATCTAATTACTAGTTGGGAGGCTATGAACTGGGCCCATGAGCAGGGTTTGGAGGCTATTATGGTTCTGCTTGATTTTGAGAAAGCTTATGATAGGATTGAATGGCCATTTGTAATTAGCATGCTACAAGCTTCTGGTTTCCCCCTTACTATTATAAATGGATCTCTATCCTTTTAAAAGATTCATCCACAGTTGTGGAGGTGAACGGTGAGATTTATGATCCCATACCTCTGCAAAGATCCATTAGACAAGGTTGTCCTATTGCTCCTTCTCTGTTTGTGATTGAAGTTGATGCTCTATTTTATATTCATAGAGAAGCCCAGTTTGGGCCTCCAGTGAAAGGGTTGATCTTTTCTAATGGGGAGGACCTGATTAATGCACAGTTTGCTGATGATACAACTCTTTTCATTGAACTTTCTCCAAACAACTTTGACAATATTATGAACCATACTTCAGTTTTTTTGTTTGATCTCTGGAGCTAAAGTTTCTCCTCATAAGTCTACTATTCTTGGTTGGAATGAGAATCCCCCAGTATGGGTGGTGCAAAAAGGATGGATGAGGAGTGGTATGTATACTATTTTAAGATACCTAGGTATCTCGTGTGCAGTTGAGCCTTCATTGAAAGACATGTGGTAGTGGATTTATTCTAAAATTGAAAACAAACATATTAAATGGAAGACTCATATGCTATCGGTAGCAGGGAGATTCTAGGTTGTGCAAAAATGTTTAGCATAACATGCCATCTACTATGTCTCCTCTTGGCTATTTTCTAAGCATCAGAATAATAAATTTGAAAGGATTCTTAGGGAGTTCCTTTGGTCTAACGGTTTGGTTTATAAGAAAAGACATTGTGTTAAATGTGAATGGTGTTGTACACCTATAATTTTAGGTGGTCTGGGTCTAAAATATTTGTAGTCACAAGGGGCAGCTTTGGCAGCCAAGTGGATCATTAGCAGTTTGACAGGTGATATGCCATGGAAGATTCTGGTTAGAAACAACATTCAAAAATCCACCATTAAAAAAGGAAAGGTGTGGAAGGATGTGCCTTTGCTTGATACTATCTTTGGTCAATTTAAGGTTAAACGTTTTGGTTCTAAAGTTTTCAATTCTATTTGGAAGGCATGGACTTAGGTGAGAAAGTTAATCCTCTCTAAAGATGCTACTTGTAGATCTCTAGCTTTTGTTGTCATAAATAGTTCGATCTGGTGGGGTGCTTATATGAACAATAAACCACTGGCTTTAACACAAGGATGTTATGCTAAATTATGGAATAATAAAGGCATCTCTCTTATTTATGATGTTCTAGTTGATAATCGGCTTTGTATTTGGAATGAGATTAAAGAGAAGTTTGGAGTGCCTAATTCTCAGAAGAAGACTTATACTATATTAGTTAATGCTTTGGGTTGCTTCTTCCCTAGTAATATTGTGCAAGATAACCAGGCTCTCGGCTAGATTAAGTGGGCTAATGATGATTCTTTTTTTTTTAATATTTTTTCTAAATCCATTTATAACATGATTAAATCAGACACTTCCATTTTTTATTGCATTAATCATAGTTGGGATTGTAAGTGGTCAGTTTCTAGATGGCATCATGTGTTTGATTTATTTTGGCACTCGTAGGTAGAGCCCAAGAAGTTGTGTTTTAGATGGATCTTTCTTCTTAAGAAATTGGTTGTTGACCTTCTGTCCTTGTTTTTGCGGGTCTAGAGCAAATTTTTTGTTTTTTCTGTAACTGTGTTGAGTGCTTTGAACATTTGTTTTTTGAGTGGAAATTTGCCTTCTTTGTTTGGTCCATCTTTCTTGGCAATTTTATCTTGTGGAATAGTCAGCCTGGGTTGTCATGGAATGAAATTATTATTGGTTTTTCTGAACCTTTTGGTCTTTCTTTCATTAAGTTTTGATTTGTTCTTACTTCTGAGATTCTTTGGTTTATCTAGAGGAGAATAAATGAGGAAGTGTTCCAACACAAGAAGAGGCTGCTTATTGAGTTTAATTATAATCTCACACATTTTTTTATCATGTCTCAGGTCTCTGTTGTTTTGGATATCCCGAAGGATCGTTTCATGATCCTAATGCAAGAGGGAGATATGATCATTTACAAGGAAGATATCCTCTCAACTCACTATTTTGACACTTATGTTGATGACCTAAACAAAGACGAATTAGATAGCTTGAAGAAGTTCATTCAAGATAAAAACATCAATGTCAATGAAGAAAATGATAAGATTAGAAAAGAGTACCAGACTGGAGGACTAAGTTAGGAAAATGTTGCTAACATCCCTATTGTTGTGGATCCCCCCTATGTGCATTTGAAGGAGATAAAGCAGAGTGTGGTAATAACATAGTTGGTCCTTGGGACTAAATAGTCTAATTTTATATTCGGTATCTTTTTGAATTGTAACTTGATGGATGTATTGTTTCCTGATACTCTCGTAGGCTCTCAATTTTTTTGCTCATACATGTAAATTTGTAATCATTGGTCGGGTTGGTATTTCTGATACTGATTGGGAATTTTGACACTATTATGATGTAACCTCTAGTTTTATAAACTATCTTAATATAAAAAACCAACAATTGTCCCTAATCCACAGGAAAACCCTAAGCCCTAATCTAGCACTCAGATTAATCCAAAACACTTAAAGAGGCATCTAAATGCACCATACATGATAAAAATTATAATCGGAGTAACAATAATCTAATTGAAACAAAAACATCATCCTATTAGCCTCTGATAACCATACAACCCCTAAAACTTGGTAATCTTATTAAACTAATTTATTTCAAATCATGATTAAATGCAAAGAATAGTCATCAAAGAACAATCGCCCATATATTCCACAAAACACATAATCAATCTAATCGCTCCAATGAATATTTAGATAACATAATTATAGACTCTTAATCCAATGTTTACAAAGATCCAATGGTAGGAAAAAATGTAATGGCTTATGTTCTAAAATAGAAAACCTTAGTTAGGGTTCAGACCCGCCTTCACTAAAATGATTATAACTTTTACAAAACATAATAAAAAAATCCAAACCAATGGAACATGAAAGACAAGATAGAGAACCATATCTGATATCAAATTTAGATTTTTACATGATCATACCAGCCTGTACCATATGAACACATTTGAAAACAAAATTGGAATAAAGAACAGACATGTGTAGTCTGACAAAATGTTTATAATAGGGCAATATACCCTAAAAATGAAATCACAGAGATACCCATTTGAGATCTCTAAATTTACCCTCCATAAAATCAACCTAGAAAAACCCTAGAATCAATTTAGATTATTCAAATAATAGATCTCCAAAAAATGGGTTGCTAAAAACCCTAGGAAAACACATGCCAATTTTCACAAAAAAGAACTCAATTTTTTTAAATAACTATAGGAATGGAAAGTACAGATATAATACATCATAAGAATATATAAATAGATCCATATTTTATCAGATACATTAAGAAACCAATAAATTCAATCCATACCTCAAGTCCTACGAAGATTCAACTAAAGAAGGAGGAAGGAGACAAAAGAGGAAGACACATCCAAACTTGAGATGCATCCTTCAAACCCTCTCCACTTTCAGAAATCTCCATGGAAATTAAAACCAAGCTTTCCTCAAGGTTTCATCCAATCTCCCCCTCAAAATCAAAAGAGAATCCATATAAATAGATTTCTCAAAGGTGACCAACCCCCAACTAACTCTTAACTAAATGGCATAATTAAATAACTCAATATAAGTATAAACTCACAACTATGTATAACTTATAATAAATAATTTATAATTATTAATACACATATTTATTATTATCATAATATGACATAGAAGATATAAGTAATATGTAACCTATCCATATTGTTAATAATTAGTAATTAAGAATATTAAACCTCACATTAATTATTAATACTAAAATACTTTATTTTAACCCCAAACTATACACCATAAACAATATCCACAATCATGCAAATATAATCACACAAACTTGCACACACGCACGCGTGCACACACACACACACAAATACCAAACACTAAAATCTATGTGACTATGAAGTAATAGCTCGCAACATTAATATTATTACTTATTTATACTTACTATAAGATATAACACTCAGATAGAATAAAATCACATTCCTCAAAATAAATATAACCATCCAAAAATGACATAACACTCAACTATAAAATACATAGAGAAAACCACAAGGTCAAACAAGGCAAGTCAAGTCAAACTCCCGACCAAGCATGAAATCATGAAATACAACATCACAAATATTAACTGAGCATCATCCCAAGAACATCAACATAATACCACAAAACTAGATAAGGAAAACAACTGAGCAATAGAAAAAGAATGGACCCGATATTGTGCAAGGATTGGAGGAGAAAGGAAGAGGTTTGGGATATCTTGAAGGAGGGTTTTTAACTGTATATATGGAGAGACTGCATGGTAAGGATTTTTCCATTACCAAACATTTTTTGAAACACTGGAAGAAGGATAGCTTGACCATGGGGAACCAGACTATTAAGGTAGATGAAGCCCTTATCTTTGAAATTATAGGTCTGTCATGATGGAAGTAATTTCTACAAGGATCGTAAGATGATGAAGGGAGTTGTAAAACATTTTCATGAAACTAACAAGGAGAAAAAGAAACTGGTAAAGTATACTAGCACCTATTACTCTCCCAAAAAAATTGAGATCCCTTGGCACAAAGTTCTTTATGCTATTATGAATTATGTAACCCTCGATGGAAGGTACACTAGGGTTTATGATTATCATTTTGTTCTTCTTAACCATTTCTTCTATGGGGATAAAATTTCTCTGGCAAATTATTTACTATCTTCCATGAATGCTACCATGAAAGAAAATAAGGAAAACCCTCAAAGAGATCATGGCTTGCACCACGGTCTGATGGTGCTCATTTATGAACACCTCAAGGCCAAGTAGATAGATCATCTCCTATCTCAAAACTTTGTTTCAGAGGAGGAAGATATTGATGAAGATTTCTCTATGGGGAAGGGTTCAGAGAGTGATTCAATGTCTAACTCAAAATCCTCTTCTAAAGATATTAAAGGTAAACACAAATTGAATCCAAAGAAATTAGATAAGGCTTCTTTAAAGAAGGGCCCCAAGATGAGAGGGAAAAAGTCCCACATTGTGATGGATTCCTCTTTTTATGATGAGGAGGATGATTATGTTGAGTCAGAAGAGGAAGAGTGGATTGTTGAACCAAGAAAGAAGTCTTGCACTGCTAAGACAAAAACCACCGAGGATAAAGTCGTGGTTCAGGGGGATAATGTGAAAGATGCTGGGGAGGAGGATATGACTGGTAAGAACCCTATGGATCAGGATGATGGTAGCAGGAAGTGCAAAGAAGATCTGTTGAAGGATAATGTTACCCAGAACAATCTTTGCATCTCGACTGGTAAGCTGAGAGTGAGGAGTTTCAGCAAGACTATTGAATGTATCATTGATGATAATCTACAACTAAAGAAGGATGCGAGGGAATTTTGTATCTGCCTTCAAATTATTAAGGTTATGGGCCTGGGAAAAGAAAAATACTTCCCTAAGTGTATGGAGGAGACAAATCAATCCATTGGGGGTCCTGAAGATATGAAGGACTCATTAGCATCCAGATTCCAGACAATTGAAAACAAGACTAACCAATTGGAACTCCACATGAAGGATATCAATATGGATCATAAAATAGTGACTATGAATTGTCCAAAGTGGAGGACAACATGAAAAATATGGGAGAGCAGAGCTACAAAATTTTGAAAGCTTCTATGGAGCATGTCAAAATTCTGTTTGGCAAGCTGGTGTAGGAGAAGAGCACTCAGGAAATTGATGTTGAAAAGGATGTGGTGGATGACATTCCAAGGCTAGGAAAGAGGACAATATCTAGCGCCAAGAAAAAAGGTGAAAACAATGAAAAGGATCTTGAGGAGTTGAAGTCGGCAGCGGTAAATATGGACCTCATGGTGATTGAAGTGGTTGCATTGCTTAAGAACTTCTAGTCCTCTGCTCTGGTGTTCTTTTACTTTTGCTCTGTTCTGTTTGTTTACTGTTGGTTTGCTTATGTTAAGTTTGTTGGCTTTTTGTTTAGGTTTCCAGCTAGTCTTTTATAGTTCTTTTACTATGTCTTTTTGTTGTTTCTATGGGGGTTGTACTAAACATATGTAGTTCTCTTTTGTAAAGGTTTTGGGTCCTTTAAAAATTACTTTTCTCTTAGTCTAAACAAGTGAGAAAAAGTCACAAGAATGCCCAACCCCAAAAAGGTAGACCTATGAAATAGGAAACCTATGGCCATAAGGGAAGGTATTTGCCAGAACCTTGGTATTATCTCCACAACAAAATTTATTAAGGATTTGAGGGCACACTCAGACCTGTGAAGCCAGGTGGAGTCGATGTCTAATACCTAGAAGCCTGCATCATAGAGAAACTATACATGTGCATATACATATAAAAGGAAGGTAGTGTAGACAAATGACTAGGATTGAGACATTATGTGGACCTCACTAGGTGAGTAACTATGGCTTCGTTCCTAGTCATGAAATCACATCACAAATACACACACATATAGAATCAAGTATATAAATCATGAATCAATTATAAACAAGGGTTAGATAATAATCCATTAGGGTTAGTTACATAACCAAATCAAATTTCCAAAGAGATGATCATATCATGAGTACATAAGTATGATATAACAATAATCATGAACAAATATGTCTATCCATACAAAATCATCACATACGAGGACCTAATCATTAGGAAAACATGGAAATCATAATCATTGATACAAAGAATCACTTGCATAGAAATTACATATGTTTTTCAAGTATCCATCCTAAAACATAAGATCCTAAAATATCATCATCGTCAAATGGTGGCCACATAGAAAAGGGATAAAAACATTGATAAGTACATCATTGTCAAACTAGATTAGAATAGAATGAGTTAAACAAGCACCTGAAACATATACATGTCAACAAAAGAAGCACTAAGATACCTTCAACATTACCAAAGGCACATTAGGGTCAAAGGGGTATTACATCTTACTTTTTATGAAATTTTATGTCGTGAACACTTTGTGTTTTGGGATGGACACAACTTGTAAATTAGATATATTAAAGAGGTTGAGAAATAATGCAATTCATATCAAATTAGTGATTCAGAAAAAATGTTATCAAATTTCAAGTAACACGAGGGCTAACCAATTAATTAGTCGATTTTATACAAAGAGAAATGGATGGGAATTCAAGTACCATGAAAAGTATCTATAGTGACCATTTCCATTAAGTTAAGAACATCAAATAAGCTTGAATTGATGCATTAGAGCTTGTTGAATCCACATATAGAAAATTCTCATAGTGATTCAAAATATGTTCAAGGCTTGGATGATGATTTTGCCAGAAAGACAACTTTTATTTCAAAAGAAGCAAAGTTTTGTATTTCTTCTAAAAAACCTTAGAACTTGAGCTTATATTGCATTTTAATTTTGTTCATGCAAACACTTGTGGATCAATGTTCACTAGAAGAAACTTAGTTCTGCAAGGATGGTGTCTGACTTGGGATTATTTTATGTTGGCCATTTTTAATAGGTTCAAGTTGGATTACATATTCACAAAGAGACAACATGAAATACCTTTCTTGTACACAGATTTGAACATCTGACCATGTTCAGGTTTGGCATAGCTACGTCAGATTTGGCATAACACTAGGCAGGATAAATTTTGGCCTAAAATTAGACTTGACATATTCATCTATAGAGAGACAATACAAAAATACATGTATTGTGCATTGTTTTGAGGATCTGAGACATTTTAAGATTCAACAGATTTTAAGGATCTAAGCATTTTTTGGTTCAAAATAGTTATCAATACCAAATTTGTAATAACATTGGCAAGTTGATTTTGGTTGAACTCGGACATGACAATTTATTTTAGGGTTAAAGTCTTTGTAGCTTCGAGATTTTTGAGAAGACGCTTGGAAACAAGATATCCTACAATAGACCATGTTTGATAAAGGTGTGCTTGCTTGCCTACGAAACATGCTCTTTTTGTGTCATAAAATTGTAGCCACCTATCTCTTGATAATCACTTCTCTACAACTGCCACCACTTTCCTAGCCAATTCTGGCCAATTCATTTTAATACAAGATGTCATAAGTTGCAATATGAAAGAGTTTCAACCTAGAAGAATTAAATAAATTTCCTAAAGTCATTGATGATTTGTGATTACGAGCCTATATTTTACAACTAGACCAAGAATATCTTGGTCACCTGCCATAACAATGTGGGCTAAGCTCCTTCGTTGTGATATGAGTAGGGCCTGTATCAAGATACCATGGTTATCCAAAGGTATGAAAAGTGTTTTGGAAAAGAGTAGCTTATTTACATATTATTTGAGCAATAGTTCCATTTTAGGTAACCCCCAATTATAGTGCAGGGTTGTTATCAGTTGTTGTGATAGGAAGAAAGTAAGGCTCTTGTCTATTTTCACTATATTAGAAAATTTTGAAATGGAAAAATTAAATTTTAAGGCAGCAATTAAGTTTTACAATAAAAACATGAATAAAATGTGGAGCTATACAGTGTAAGTAAGACTTGTATTCAAGCACTTATTCAATCAAGTACATCTATAGCCAAGTGCTTATTTGATCAACCAATTATCTTTTTCTTAGGTTACTATATAGAAATTAAAATTCAGGGTTGAATTCTTAGGCCAATTTTCACATTAGAACCATCCAAGTGAACACATAGAGAGATAATTCCGACAAGGAGCTTGAAAATGTTTAAAGTTACCACAACAAAAAGACATATAAAGAAGACTGGAAAATCTAAAAAAATCATAATGAAGATGATGATTGTATCATATCAATGGTAACTATACATCCTCACAAATATGGATTCAAAAATGGCTTCAACCTATTTTATGAATTTCTTGTAAATTTTAAATAACAATTAAATACCATTTTGTGGGGGGGTTGTTTGTCTATTCATTGCAACAAAAAATAAGTTTTTATTATTATTAGAGCTAAGAAGCAATCATATACCAATTTTGTTTGCGATTAAGGAAAATTAATAGCAAGGTTGATGCATTGGGTGAAATGAATTACCCTGTTTGTGCAAGCAAGCCTAGCAGATACTAAATTTTTTTCCCTTCTTCCTGGTGGACAACAAAATTGATGTGCATCGAAGAAATAATAGAGTGGTAAATTTTTCCTTTTGTTGTTGTTTTTTGTATAGTTTCTTTTGACCACAACTAGGAACCAGATAAAATCTTACATGGAGAAATCAAAGTAAGCCTCAACACTGGTAAGCATGAAATGGGAAGAAATGTGAATAATGAAAAAATTCCAACTCCTTCAATTAGAGGAACCTTATTACAAGGGATGAATGAACATAAAATTTTAAGTATGATATCCTCATTTGAAACTCACCAAATTTTTGGTTTGAGCAAAAGAAAGGCACTCATATGATAGGACTACTTGGAGAGGTTATTTTACGTATATTTTGAGCCCTTTAAAATTGTTAGAATAACTGAGAGGCGAGGGGGGTGAATCAGTGGCCTTAAAATAATTCCAAAAGATCCAACAAAAAATTATATCTCAAATATAATATCCTCAGTTATCTTTCAATCCATCAAGATGTATGCCTTGTGTAATTCTAACAAATATAAACTGCTTGGTAAGATATATTGTTTATCTTTTCTAGACTTAACCAAGTAGCAGCAAATAAACTTAGTGTTTACCGACCAATCTAGTTTTAGTAATGTGTAAAGCAAAATATCAATGCAATGAAACAAATACACATTTGACACATAGATTTTAATGTGGAAACCCTGTTAACGAAAAAACCACTTAGGATTGGTAACCCAAAATTTTCACTCTTCTTAAGTGAGCTCGGTGAAGAGTCAACCCTGTTAAAGGTTACAACACATTGTTAAGTGCGACCTTGTTAGAGGATTTAAAACTAACAGTTTGTATTTTGACATGGCACTCACTATGATTTCAATAAGAAAACCTTTTGATACTCTAGAGTATCTCAATAAATTAAGGATTGTTAAATCCCACTCGGTTAAGAGATTTTCTGAATCAATGGTTAAATTGATACAGTAAATGATTTGTTCAAAATACAACTTTAACTTGCAGATATTCAGATCTATTGTTAGTCAAATAATACCTCTCTGATCAATATGCTCTTCAATTCCTTTGCTCCCCTTCTTTCTTTTGTTCTTCTTGGTGAATGCTTTGTCCTTTGTTGATCGGTGTTTGCAGAATTTCTTAGCTTTGTTCTTAAGCCTATATGATCAAATCTGCATGAAGAATTCTATCTTCACTAGAATTGTACTTAGAATTCCTCTCTTGCTAATGAATTACTTGTCTCTTTATATAGACATGATTAGCTTCTCAATCTCCTTGTTTTTGTTGTACATCACTTCTTGATCTGTAAAACTCACCATTCTTTGCTTTATCCCACAAAGCTCTGCTTTAGTTTTATTCTATAGATCTTTCCTTGATAACTACGCTTAAAATCTCTTTCATTCTTTAGTTTAACTGATCATTAAGAATAAAGCAATCAATCAATCAATCTCTAAATATATCTCTTAACAGCTAAGTGTTTTGTCATTCTTTAACTTCAGTTCTGATTGGTCATCAACTCTAGTTAGCTCGGTCATTGACTTCAGTTGTCCTCGGTAACAACTTCAGATATGCTTGGTAAATAGCTCTTGCTCGGTAACCACTTTCTCTGTAGCTGCACTACTTGGTATACACTGTAAACTACTTGGTATTCATTGTTTGTCGGTGTGCACTGTCCATCGGTGTTTACTGTCACTCGGTGTATACAAAACTTTTATGTTTTACCGACCACATAAACTTTGTCTCTTCGGTCTCTTTAATTTTATGACAATATGTGTATGAACAATAAGATTATATCAAGTTGACATCAATGACAATACAATACATTAACTAATTTAATGTCTTGCATTCACTTTTGCAACTTGGTGATCATCAACTTATCATATTCAAACATTCAATCAGTTATAGTTCATCAATATCCCCCTTTGGCATTGATGGCAACATACTGTGAAATATGCAGTATAAAATATGCCATAACATACCAATCTTGTTTTTCTATAACCAATTCAAATATCTGAGTCATGGTAAGCTCTTCTAGCTCAGATTTGATTCTTGTTGTGTGCTTTCCCTTTCTTCATTCCCTTCAATGGATAGGTGTAGCAGTTCTTTTTTCTAATTTTGTCTCTCCCTTTCTTGTAGAGTCTCTTCTCCATTTTCTAGATTGATATGTAGCAGTGTTACCTCTCTCAAATTCTCTCTCTTCGATGGATGGTTACTTTTATTAAATATATCTCTCCCTTTGGATGTTCTTCTTCCTAATGTACATTTCATTGAATATTTCTCTCCCTTTGACAACAATGCCAAACAAAGAAAAATATCATTGAAGCTCCTCTCCATCAACAATACAGCTTTGTAGTAGCCAACCATCTTTTGTGTGTGTTTCAGATAAGTACCTTCAGTGTACTAATATGTCATTGTAGTCCATATTTTAGCTTGCATCAACATGGTTGATCTTCTGATAATGTGTAGGATGATGTAGCCTCTAAGTCATCTTAGTGACCAGTAGACAAGGGATAAATCCCTAGTCTATTCCTCGAGTACTCAAATGTATCCTTTGGCAATGGTTTTGGTGAATACGTTTGCAAATTGTTCTTTTGATTGTACATATTCTAGTATCACCTCTTTCTCTTGTACTTGTTCCCTCAAGTAATGATACTTAATAGCTATGTGATTTGTCTTAGCATGCATCACAGGGTTCTTTGAGATGTTTATAACACTTGTATTATCACAATAGATAATTACTGGGTCAAGAATTTCTTTATTCATACCTTTCAGTAATTGCTTGATCCATGCAATGTTAGAGCAATTTGCAGTAGCAACCATATATTCTGCTTTTTTAATTGGTTGAGATATGCATCCTTGCTTTTTACTTATCCATGTGACAAGTCTGTCACCCATAAAGAATGCTCCTCCTATTGTGCTCTTTCTATCATCTATGTTTCCAGCCCAATCAACATCAGTATAAGCTTGTAGCTCAAATTTGCCTTCTTTATTGTACCACAAACCATAGTCTTCAGTATTCTTCAAATATCTCAAAATTCTTTTGACAGCAGTCATGTGTGATTCCTTAGGATTAGCAAAGAATCTTGCAACTATACCAACTGCATGTGCTATATCAGGTCTAGTGTGTACAACATACATTAGTTTCCCAATCATGGATTTTTATAAGGTCTGATTTACCTTGGTTGTCTTGTCTTCCTTTGTCAATTTGCATATGGTTTCCATAGGTGTTCCAACTGGTTTGGAGTCCTCCATCTTGAATATTTTTAGAACTTCTTTGATGTATTTGGATTGTGTGATGTAGATGCCTTCATCCTGTTGTAAAATTTGTAGAGCAAGAAAAAAATTGATCTCTCCAAACATTGACATTTCAAATTCTTTTCTCATTTCATCAGCAAATGACTTGCATAGCATATCATTACCTCCAAATATGATATCATCAACAAATATCTCACCAATCAAAATTTTATCATCAGTTTCTCCTTTCAAATATAGATTATTATTGTCACTTGTTCTAACGAATCCAATACTAATGATATAAGAGTGAAGTCTTTCATACCATGCTATTGGTGCTTGTTTCAATCCATACAAGGCTTTGTGTAGTTTACAAACCATGTTCCTATTGTTAGGATCAACAAACCCTTCAGGTTGTTAAATGTATACCTCCTCTTCTAGTATTCCATTTAGAAATGTAGATTTAACATCCATTTGGTATACTTTGAATCCTTTGAATGCAACACAAGCAAGTAGAATTCTTACTCCTTCTAGTCTAGCAATGGGTGCAAAGTTTTCTCCATAGTCAATACCTTCATCTTGTGCATAACCTTTGCATACCAGTCCTGCTTTGTTCCTTGTGACTTCTCCATTCTCATTCAATTTGTTTATGAAAATCCATTTGTACCAATGACATTTTTGTCACTCGATCTAGGTACTAATGTCCATGTTTCATTCTTTTCAATATGTTCAATCTCTTCATTCATTTCACTAACCCATTCTTGATTCTCAAGTGCAACATTAACATATTTAGGCTCAAAATCATAAATCAAACATCTATTGTTAAGTGACTTACTTCTTGTTCTCATTCCATCTCTTTTGTCTCCAATGATTTGGTCATGTAGACAGTGTCTTTTGACATATTTAGCAAGTACAAGTTCAGATCTCTGTTCTTCATTTTGATCTTCATTTTGATCATCATTGTGATCTTCATTATCACTCATTTCAGCATTGTCAGTATTTTCCTGATTCTCGGTGTGTGCAACCTATTGCTCGATTGCATTCTCCTGTCGCTTGGGAAAGGTGCTAGGTTCTTCAATATAGACAAATCTGTTGTAATTTTCTTGTTTCTTTATTCTTTTCTCATCAAATTCATCCACTTTAACATTTGCACTTTCAATGATTTTGTTAGAAGATTTGTTCAGACATTTATAAGATTTGCATTTAGTAGAATATCCTAGAAATATTCCTTCATCACTTTTAGAGTCAAGTTTCCCATTTCTATCATCTTTCAATATATAACATTGACTTCCAAAAATTCTAAAGTAAATCACATTTGGTGTGTATCCATACCATAGCTCATAAGGTGTCTTATTGGTGTCTTTCTTCAATTGAACTCAGTTTAGTGTATAGACAACAATACTTACAGATTCTCTCCAGAATGTTTGTGTGATGCCTTTTTCAACCATCAATGTTCTGGCACAATCAATAATTGATCTATTTCTCCTTTCAGCAATCCCATTTTGTTGTGGTGTTCTCGGTGCAGAAACCTTTCTTGTGATCCCATGCTCATTACAAAAGTTAGTGAATTCATCAGAAATAAATTCTCCTCCTCTATCTGATCTTAAACATTTTAGTTCTTTTCCACTTTGCTTTTCAACTTTAGCTTTATACCATTTGAACATCTTAAGTGCTTCAGATTTCTCTTTTAAGAACGTGACAATCATCATCCTAGAATAGTCATCAACAAATTGAATAAAGTATCTATCACCATAATAGATCTTTGTTCTCATTAGTCCACATAAGGTAGCATGGACTATCTCTAGAATAGCATTAGATGTGTTTGTTTTTTCTCTTGAAACTAGACTTTGTCATTTTTCCTTTTTGATAATTCTTGCACATAACATGGTCAAGCTTTAACATACTCGATAAGCCTCTCACTTTTATTTTCTTACTTATCTTAACCATGTTGTCAAAATTCACATGACATAACCTTTTATACAAAAACCAAACATCTTCATTTCTAGCCAATAAACAAGTGGTCTCAATATCATCAAGATAGAATAGATTACCTTTTGTTTTTTCACTAGTACCGATCAACTTTCCTTTTTCATTATAGATCATCGCCTTTTTGTTCTCAAATGCAACTCAATTTCCTGTGTTGTTCACCTGTGAAACACTCAATAGATTATAGTTAACTCCTTTCACCCAATATGCATTTTCACATCTGAACAGATTATTCAACATGATGGTACCTTTTCCTTCAACTAGGCAAGGTGAGTCATTATCCATCTTAACTGATCCACCATTATAATAGTCAAAAGTTTCAAACTTTTCTCTATCTCCAGTCATGTGATGAGTACAACCACTATCAACAATCTAGACATCATTTTTGATAACTTTAGATATGAGTATAGTTTCAACATACCTTTCTTCTTCGTTGGAATCATCTTTCATAGCAACAAATACTACCTCAACATATTCATCAGAATCAATAGTAGAATTTTCAGCTTTTTTCCCAACCAGATAACAAGCCTTCTTGCCTTTGTCCTTGTAATCTCGATTATCTCTTCTGTTAGAGTTTTGATTGCTTATGTAGTCTTGGTCATCACTTATGTCATACTTCTTTTCATAAGATCTATCATTGTTTCTTTCATCCTTTCTCTTGTTAGGGCATCTAGCAGCAAAATATCCATTTTCTTTGCAATTAAAACATACCAATGTTAATTTACCTTTATATCTTCTTTTACCTCTATGTAATCTTCTAGATATTACTTCTTCAAGTTCATCAAGTTCTTTTTCATCACTATCAGTCACTATCATTTCTCATAGTGTGTTTGTGACTAGATTTGCTTATTTTCATAGAAGATTTGAATGCAGACTCAATAGTTGGTAAGACACTATTGTCATAGTTGTTCATCTCAAATGAAATAAGTCTATCAATCAAACTATCAAGAGTAACATTGTTACTAGCTCTTGCTCTCATTTATTCAATTGTAGATACTCTAATAGCATAAATAGGTAGTAAGGTTCTCATAATTTTACTTATAAATGTTTCTTCCTCGAGTACTCCTCCTACTCCACGGATAGCATTAACAACTTTTTTGATTCTACTACTGTACTGAGTGATGTTCTCTCCTTTCATTCTTAGGTCATCAAACTTTCCTCTTAGGCTTTCACATTTAGCTCTTAGCATATTGGTGTCTCCTCCATGTACTAGCTTGAGTTTGTCCCACATTTGCTTTGCAGAGGTGCATGATTTCACATCTTCAAATTCAATGTCAGATAGTGAAGAAGCAATTTCTATCATCATAGATATGTGTTCATGTTTCTCTCTTAATTGATCAACAATAAGAGGTCCAGTGGGTGAAAAATATTCAGTATCCAAGTATTGTGTGACATCATTTCCAATACCTGATAGATGAAGTCTTATCATGCTTTGCCATGATGCAAAGTTGTCTTTGTTCAACTTAGGTACATCCCTTTTACTCATCTTGTGATCTTTAGCTTAAGTCTTTAAACTCTCTTCCAAGCACCAAAGATCTAATACCAATTGTTAGAATAACTGAGGGGGGTGGGGGGTGAATCAGTGGCCTTAAAATAATTCCAAAAGATCCAACTAAAACTTATATCTCAAATATAATATCCTCGATTATCTTTCAGTCCAGCAAGATGTATTCCTTATGTAATTCTAACAAATATAAACTGCTCAGTAAGATATATTGTTTATCTTTTCTAGACTTTACCGAGTAGCAGCAAATAAACTTAGTGTTTACCGACCAATCTAGTTTCAATAATGTGTAAAGCATAATATCAATGCAATGAAAGAAATACACATTTAACACATAGATTTTAACATGGAAACCCTGTTAAGGGAAAAACCACTTGGGACCGGTAACCTAAAATTTTCACTCTTTTGAAGTGAGCTCAGTGAAGAGCCAACCTTGTTAAAGGTTACAACACACTGTTAAGTGCGACCTTGTTAGAGTATTTAAAACTAACAATTTGTATTTTGACCTAGCACTTACTATTCTTTCAACAAGAAAACTTTTTGATACTCTTGAGTATCTCGATACATTAAGGACTGTTAAATCCCACTCGGTTAAGAGATTTTTTGAATCAATGGTTAAAATGATACAGTAAATTATCTGTTCAAAATACAACTTTAACTTGTAGATATTCAGATCTATTGTTAGTCCAATAATACCTCTTTGATCAATATGATCTTCAATTCCTTTGCTCCCCTTCTTTCTTCTGTTCTGCTCGGTGAATTCTCTGTCCTCTGTTGCTTAGTGTCTGCATGAAGACTTCTATCTTCACCAGAATTATACTCAACATTCCTCTCTTTCCAGTTAATTACTTGTCTCTTTATATAGACATAATTAGCCGCTCAATCTCCTTATTTTTTTCGTACATCACTTCTTGATCCGTAAAACTTGCCATTCTTTGCTTTATCCTACAAAGCTCTACTTTAGTTTTATTCCATAGATCTCTCCTTGATAACTATGCTTTAAATCTCTTTCATGCTTTATTTTAACTGATCGTTAAGAATAAAGCAATCAATCAGTCAATCTCTAAATATAGCTCTTGACAGCTAAGTGTTTTGTCGTTCTTTAACTTCAGTTCTGATCGGTCATCAACTCCAGTTAGCTTGGTCATTGACTTTAGTTGTCCTTGGTAACAACTTCAGATATGCTTGGTAAATAGCTCTTTCTTGGTAACCATTTTCTCGGTTACTGCGGTGTTTGGAATACTTTGTGAACTACTCGATGTTCATTGTCCGTCGGTGTGCACTGCCCGTCGGTGCTTACCTGTCATTTGGTGTATACAAAACTTTTATGTTTTACCGACCACATAAACTTTGTCTCTTCGATCTCTTCAAGTTTATGAAAATATGTGTATGAACAATCAGATTATATCAAGTTGAAATTAATGAAAATACAATACATTAACTGATTTAATGTCTTGCTTTCACTTTTGCAGGTCGATGATCATCAACTTATCATCTTCAAACATTCAATCAATTATAGTTCATAAAAAATATTTATATATAGTTCCTTTCCCTAATGAAATGCTTTCCCTATAGCTCGCTTTACTTCTCTTCATTTCATAGCACGTCTAAGGGAAAATTCTCTCAATTATAATATGATAAAGAAAACCTATATCTTGAGGCTTACCTCACTCAGGTCATTCTCCATTAGCAACACAAACAAGTCTTGAAAATTATCAATTAAATTTGTATTCCAAAAATACAACATGAATAGTGCTCTAACCCCTTGAATTCACCAATCCTAGATAAGGAAACTCGACAAAAAAATCTTCATATTTTAATTTGTGGCATTTGATTTAAATAATTTGAATGGGAAAATAGGCTAGATAGGGCAATGTGAAAAGAGGCTACACAGGGTGAAGCGAAAAGAGGCTAGACAATGTTAAATTTCACTTGGTGCAAATTATGCCATTGACCACAATCGAAAGAAAGAAAACCCTTATTCTAAAACATCTTAATCCCTAATTAACTAATATACCCACTTTGCATATTCAAATGAATTCCCCAAAGAATGCAAATGCCATGCGAGTTCAATCAAGAGAGAAAAATGTATTAATGTACCTTTATAGAGAAAGAAAGCGGCAAAAATGAAGAATGGGGCACGCAGACATAAAGCCTCGAACCCTCCAGATTTGAAACTATCAATAATGAAATAATTAATAACTACAATGTTGCTTCTGTTGCAACGCACATTAACGATCCCCGCTTCCTTTCTTTCTTGTAAATACCAATTCCTCTACAATTGGAAATGAATGACCACTAAGAAAGAATTTTGCACTGTCATCCAATTCCACTTTGCATACCCTCCAGAATGTCCATTGTAGGAAATACTAAGCAAGACCATTTTTTTTTATTAATTAAGTTTAAAAAATAAAACAGCTGAACCATGTCTTTAAACTTTAGAATAAAAAAAATGAGGGAGAATTAATAAAAAGTAGAGTGACACAAAAATATTAGTTCCCTGCCTTATATAGGAAGTGACTAACAATAATATATTTTTGTCTCAAAAAATTGTCTTAAAACATCTTATTTTGTAGTAGCGAGATGTAGTGGATGCAGAGTGTGCACACAAGACAATCCTCAAATTTGGATGGTATTCATCTTATGTTCCACGATATTTCAAGGACAAGGATGAGGCTGCATAGGGTGAGGTGAAAAGAGCCTAAACAATGTTCGATTTCACTTGGTGCGAATTATGTCATTGACCACAATTGAAAGAAAGAAAACCCTCATTCTAGAACATCTTAATCCCTAATTAACTAATATACCCACTTTTTATATTCAAATGAATTCCCCAAAGAATGCAAAATGCCATGTGGGCTCAATTGAGAGAGAAAAATGCATCAACTTACCTTTAAAGAGAAAGAAAGCGACGAAAATGAAGAATGGGACACGCAGACATAAAGCCTCAAACCCTCCAAGTTTAAAGATAACAATAATGAAATAATTAATGACTACAAAGTTGCTTCCATTGCAGCGCACATTAACGATCCCCACTTCCTTTCTTTCTTGTAAATGCCAATTCCTCTGCAATTGGAAATGATAATCACTGAGAAAGAATTTTGCACTGTCATCCAATTCCACTTTGCGTACTCTCCAAAATGTCCAATGTAGGAAATACTAAGCAAGACTGATTTTTATTTTTATTAATTATTAATAGGGGCAAAAAAGACTAAGATTTTAATTATTTTTGAATAGGAAAAATAATAAATCCCCAACAAAAATAAGAACACCAATAAAAAAAGAAAAAAAGTGATAAGAAATAAGTTTACAAAATAAAATAGCTAAACCATGTCTTTAAACTTTAGAATAAAAGAATTTGAGGGAGAATTAATAAAAAAGTAGAGTGACACGAAAACATTAGTTCACTTCCTTATATAGGAAGGGACTAACAATAATATATTTTTGTCTCAAAAAATTGTCTTAAAACATCTTATTTTGTAGTAGCAAGATGTAGTGGATGCAAAGCATGCACACGAGACAATCCTCAAATTTGGATGGTATTCATCTTATGCTCCGCGATATTTTAGGGACGGGGATGAGGGCACAAAAGGGGACACATTTTTGGTCTTAGAGCACCAAAAATAGGATATATATA
>MU224538.1:3032894-3048928 GCA_018584345.1 Thuja plicata | reverse complement strand
TATATATATATATATAGTTTGAGAAACAAAATAAGCCTAAAATTCCAACACTTTGATGCATGCATAAAACATAGATTCAATTTAGTGTCAGCTTAGGGCAACATCTACGCAACACCCAAAATGTACCATTTATTTTAATTATTAATCAATTAAAAAATAATAATCAGTTATAAATTAAAATATAATGGATATAACATTTTTTAATTATTTAATAATTATAATAAATGGTATATTTTGGGTGTTGCATAGAGAATGGTCTGGCTTAGAACCATTAGTTAATGTCAAAGTCCACTTGGATTTGTTTCTATTTTGTTGTCTTAAGAAAAACGTTAACTTGTTTTGGTTTTTAAAATGTCCCATGGCATTTGGAGACAAGGAGGGGGGACAATAAGGGATGCATTTCTAGGACGTTTCCTATGGAACATAGTATTCATCACGAGGTTACAATTTGAGAAGATGAAATTTTACATGGCACAAACCAAAACAAAAATCAAAATTTGAAATTGAACGGGACAAGCAATCAACAAAAACATGCTAACAATTCACTTCCCACAAGTCCTTGTCCCTTGTCATTTTTTCTTCTTAATTTTTAATTTAAGTCAATTAAAATAGTTTTATTTTTTAATTTAAGATAATTAATTAAAATAATAATTTAAGTGTTTAAGAGGAAATGTTAATTTCATCTGAAAAAAATTCTTAAACTGCCCTTTTATTTTTGGTGCACCAAGCAACTTGGGCAACCAAATGGGCCGCTTAGGTAAGGGTCCTATGAGGGGGGCTTAAGCTCTATGGATTATGATCAAATTATAAAGAAAAAAAGAATAGAGGAGTAATAGCCATTTATTTAGTCATTTTTATTTGTCTGATCAATTATTTAGTCGTGATTTTACCAGATGACCAAATTAGTCATCTATACTTGTGAATTGCAAAAAAATAGTAGAATTTAGTCATTTTTAGATATATGACTAAAATGTTTGGTCAGGAGACTAAATTTTTTAGTTACATAGTCATTTATTTGTCAAATTCTACTAGTGTTTTAACATAATTTGACAATATTTATTCGCAAGCAACCAATAAGATTGTGGGCATGAAGATTAAAATTGATCGAGAAAAGGTAAATCTTTGATCAAACTAGAGCAAATATGTGAACCAATGTTTGAGAGATTCACCATGTCAAATTGTAATCCTTTGAGTATTCCTATTTTGATGGGGATGACGTTATTTGTAGAGAAATGTGTGTTTATACTTGGTTAGATGTAGAACACAATTTGAGTACCTTACGCTAGAGGCTTGTTAAGAGTTTGATGTATGTTATGATATTTTTTAGGACTCAAATTTTTTAGAGATTAAGGATATCATAGATGGATAAACCTTGATTTTTATACATGCACAAAAGTGGAATCACAGACAACACACCTTAATGGTATGACAAAATGCCTCAAGGAAATGTGCTCTATTGATGGCAACATTGCAAGATATGTGTAAATGGACCTTTTTTTTTTTAACTGATCGAATCACATACTTTACCCTTATATTGTGGTTGATGCTCGCTCTCTTCCTTTATAAGCATCCTCAACACCTGATTTATTTGATAGACTACCTTTAAGAGATGACATCTCATGGGATGCAAATTGCACATTTAGCTCCACAAAACTAATTATTTTTTGTACCTAAGCTTCCAACGACGAATGAAGATGCAGTCAAAACTGCCAAAATGCGCCAATGAAGATGACCTCAAGTTGTGTGTGAATAATTTATGTTTAGTCCATTCTCTTTCCAAAATTTCCCCCCTAAATAGGTAGCAGATTTTAAGATATTTTTTTTTTCTGGGATTTGTCACTCCCCATAAATTGTAGAACACGAGTCAGAAGAAAGATGCCTGCCCCCTATGAATTCTTCATGCATTAATAGAAACCCCTAACTTTTGGCTTCCTCGGGTCGTTTCTACAGCTAGTAAAATTTTATTGTCTTAGTTTTTTATCTGGTTCTATACGATGGAACTCTTAGGCAGGGGTCCCATGAAGGGGGCTTAAGCTCTTTTTTTAGGAGCTGGAGGTCCCATGAGATTTTTCTTTTAAGGATAATTTTATGCCACGTGTCATTCTTCTGATAGTTTAATTTTCCACTAAAAAGAAATAAATCCCTCCAAAAATAAAGTTGAGAAGGAAAAATTTATTTTTACTATTTTTAATATCTTCATGCGTTCAATAGAGGCTGCATAGAATATATCAAAAAAATAAAATTGCAAGATAACCAATAGCAACAACAAATACAAGACTCTATATATACATTTTATTTTTTAAAATTTATTTTATGTTCTTCAATCGGTAATTATTTTTTTGGTATAAATTGTGTCTTTCTAGTGTTGATTGTGCAACATAGTATACTTTTACAAAACCATTTGCAAAGATTATAGATGGCGATGGCTACTTCAAAATGATAAAATTATTTACTTTAGACTCTACATTATATTTGGTGACTTGAGATGATGTTCCTATAATGTCTACAATTATTTAATTCAAAGGATGTGACATATTTATTCTACAAAAAAATCATGATATATATGAAAAGTAGCATATTATAAACTACAGAAGTTAATTATGATTGTAATAAAGTTATGAGTTCATAAAACTTGTATTATATTTCTTGATATGGTTTTGGTAGAAAATATTAAAATTTATGACACCATAATTTATCTCTTAAGCTGATCTTCATGGGACTGTCAACTTCCTTAAATTTAGGGGCTAACACTTTTAAGCTCCAACGCACTATAAAATTTATGGGACCATTGACCTTTAAATATTCTTAAAAAATCTCACAGTCAAAGCTCTATTTTTAAGGAAGCCCCCCTCCATAGGACCCAACCTTAGTTAGCTCGAGGAAATACTCTTCATGGTTTGATTTGTTGGCTAAACTCATAAGGAAATAATAAGTCAGCTTAAGTTTTGATTCTTTTCATGCAACGAAAGGTATCATTATGAATTGATTCCTATTAAAACAAAATTTGATTTTATTGTTAACATGAACATTCATGCAATTTATTTTTATTTTTAAGTTTTGACTTTATACTAAGGAATTTCCTTTTAAGAGCCCTTTAAATTTGAATTGATTCCTATTAAAACAAAATTTGATTTTATTGTTAACATGAACATTCATGCAATTTATTTTTATTTTTAAGTTTTAACTTTATACTAAGGAATTTCCTTTAAAGAGCCCTTTAAATTTTTATTTTATTTTTATATAAAGTATTACTTTAAGAACTTATTCATACTTTTAAAAAGTATTAGTTTTATTTATTTATTTAATATTATTTTAAAATAAATATTCTTTTACAACTCAATTAAAATATTAAGTATAATAAGTAGAACTTAAATAAAAGTATATAAAATACAATTATATATATAATATTGTATTTGCAACTATTAAATGATGCAAAATTGATCAGATTATTAAATAGATAATTTAAGGGTTGTGACATATGTTGATGATACTTATGCAAGGGCATATATTGGGATTGTATTGTGACCTTTGTTGCTAAAATATAATTCATTCATACTTTGAAGTTTGAGTATTTTCTCCTTAAAGAGTTTTCTCCCATGTAAATCATGTTGTGTGTTATAATTTATTTCACATTCTTTATTATTATTACAAGATTAATTATTTTTGTACCCACCCTTCTCAAATTTTAGTGTATGAAGCATATTTTGCTCTATTACTTCTTCTTGGCGAGTGCTATGTGCTAAATTTAGGATTATACTAATGATGATCATACTAGCTAATTTGTCATTAAATTACTCATTATTTGTAGACAAATCACCTTTTTGTAAGATACCAATGGAATATTCTCTAGTTCCAAAAATTGTTGACAAATCACCTTTTTGTAAGATACCTATGAAATATTCTCTAGTTCCAAAATGAAAACCTCCTAGATCACATAATACTACCATGCTAAACTAAGAAAACACCTGGCTAGGTTAACTTACCAATTATAAGGGTAAGATCATGATTTGAGTGTTAGTAAGTAGTTTAATGAATTTTGGCAAGGGGTGTTTTAGATATTTGATTAATGAAAGTTTTGAGCATCACACAATAATTATTCGGCTAGGGTCATCAATGAAGAGCTTCAGTGACTCATTAGATTGTCCCACATTACACATAGAAATTAGGGGCTCTAATCAAACCTCTAAATCTTTATAACAATAATAAAAATTCCTCCACAATATAATTTTTCCTTTTTCTCTATACTATGATACAAATAGATATACTAAAAACTAAATCTAAAACCTTAAATGTTTTGAAAATAAATTTACTGCCCAAAAATACTTATTACGCCGAAGGCGTTCCTTCTCTTAAGAAAAACTTTTCACTTTAACATCAACGGTTTGAAATGTTCAATATGGTGGCAAGACGATTGGAAAAATCTGAACCTTTCATTTGCCTTTCATTACGCCGAAGGTGTTCCTTATATGAACAAACCGAGCAAACTTTGAAATCAACGATAAATATCCCGCTAGACTAATGCAAGACGATTGTATCAATTTACACCGTTGATATATTTTGATATCTATCTGACTCATGTTTCCCTTTTTCTTGGCACATTTAAATTTATGGTTTATTTTATCCTTTCTTTTTCTGTGATTAAACAACTCCTTCAACGAATTCATGGCTTATTTTAATATTTATCCGACTCACGTTTCCCTTTTTATCGGCACGTTTTCAATTTATGGTTTATTTTATCATTGCTTTTTCTGTGATTAAACAACTCCTTCAACAAGTTTATGGGTACTAAAAATTTGTTCGCAAGACAATTAATGAATATTGGCAATTTATGTTCCCCTTTTCCTGTTATCTGGTAGCAAATATGTGATTTTTCTGCAAGTGGTGGCATCGTGTGCGCAAGAGATCTGCCAGTTTGTTTTGCCCATTTATCGCATATCCCTGCAGATGGAAAAAATTAATAAATAAGTTCTTTGCTTAGTTTAGTTCATCATATTTTTGCAGCAGACGCTAGGGTTTTGTTGGTCTATGCCAGGTATGTTCTTAGTTTTCTTTGCCATAGTTTTCCTGTTAATGGTCAGCTTCTTATTTTCTCTCTACAGTGCGGTTGCCAAATTAAATTTTGCTCACCATTTTATATATGTTCACAACTATGATTTGTGCATATTTGTATACTGCAGTTATTGTTTATGAATATCTTGTTATAGACTGTGTTCACGTATAAATTGCATTTATTGTTTCTAGCTATCTAATTATTGTTGTTTAAATTGTTTAACATTCTACCCTTGAAATTTCTTCTATTATTTAAACTCTGCAGGGATTTCTGCCCTTTCAACAAGTTTACCATATTAAAGCTGATGTATATTATTGTCTCCTGCTAGACTACATTTTAGTGTTTAAGACATACTGTTACCTTCATCTTAATTCACCACTCAGAATATTGTTTAGGGTAAGTGAATTTACAATAGAGGTTTATGTAACCATTTACATAAAAATACCTTTGCAACAAAAACATATGAATAAAAAATACAACATACAAAGCAACAAAGAAACCCACTTTATCAAATCCTAGATGCACCACAATTCTCTCCACAATATTACATAGCTAGAAACAAGTTTCGAGCAAAGTTATATAGCCTCTCAACCATGTCTACATGTTTGGTTGCATGGAGAAATACCCATGTATCAAAACTAAGCAATTAAACGAGAAAACTACTTGTCTCAGATGCGTAATTGAGAAAAATGGACACCGGTTCTTAAAATGGAACAACATGGACCCAGAGCAACAACCTATTTGTTTGCAAATACTCACTCAAATTGAGGAGATGATTATAAGAGTCAGTCCAATACTTCAAGTTACTTATGCGAGAGGGGGGCGACTCAAATATAGTGGCCACACTATTTGTTTCCCTTAATATATTTGTAGAATTGCAACCCACTTGCCAAGGTGCATAGATGAATTGGATATAATAATTGTCAACAAACAAAGCATTGGTCACCAACAATATAACTTCTATGTTAGCAGAAATCATGTCTACAAAGCTTTGAAGTACAAGATAAACAATGATCCCACTATAAAGATGTACAATTAGATGAAGCAACATTATCATAATTGCCCACTACTACTACTGACATATCAGACCTTCTAAATACAACAACTTCAAATACAAATCCAAATGAAGAAAGCACTCCACAAATAGATGGCATAGAAGAAGACCAAGTAGAAAACCTGGTGGAAACCCATTCATCATTCATGGCAAACCTTCCACCAACCACCACAGAGATTGCAGAGTTGTGGTCTTTACTACAACTGGGCAGAGGATGACCTGATCGTAACGTTCAATGGCCAAACATTTCACCATATCCTATAAATGAATACACCACTGAAGGATTGTTTGTAATGGCATTCCCCACTCTCTTTCCTAAAGGAAATGCTAGTTTCAAATAACAACGAATCAAAGAAGTACAACTACATGAATATGCTCTGCACCTACTATGCTACCATGATAACATATTTGGCCAACACCCACGATTCATATACTTCTTGCTCAATCTAATTATGTGCCATCGAACACAGTCAAAAACATCAATTTTTGTACATAGACAAGTCAACGACTCGTTTCCAACAACAATTGGTGACCTTCGTAAAAGACTAAAGGACTTGTTAGATGACAAACTAGCTGATCAATTAATGTAATTTACATCCAAAATTTGTGGAACAAGACCTTATTGGAACCAAAAAAGAGGTGAGCTATCAGACATGTTATCCAAATTGGGTGCCCAACACTATTCTTCACCCTTAGTGTTACTGACACAAAATGGGTTGACCTCCACAATGTCACGCCTACTACTGCACCCAAAAATCACCACACAGCTGCCACATGGAGATTAAAAAATATCATTACAACCCACACCTTGCTGCACAATACATGCACCACAGATTTACAACTTTTCGTGAAGAGGTCCTTGAAAAACTTCTCAGAGCAAGAGACTACTGGTACAGGTAACAACTACATAGTGTTCACAAATTACAATGCAAAACCTCCCACATTACACCCTAAAATCCTCTTTTTTGCATGTATGAGTGGAAACACAGAGGATCGACACACATATATGGATTCATTTGGCTTAACGAAGCTCTTGACTTTGAAAAATTGGACTGGAATAATGCCCAATCAGTACAAAAATGCAATTGAATTCATCGATAAGTATGTCACGACATGGAACCCAAGAAGCATTGAAAGCAGGAAACAATTCATTCATCGACCACCAACCAACAACCCATGCTTAATGGACACTGAAAATATAATGGCAAGCAACCCTTCCATTGATTACACTGAATTGGTCAATTGTTTCCAACGACATACAAAATGTACAACACAAACTTGTCTTAGAAAGAAGCACACATCTCTTGTCTGCCGATATAAAGCCCCTTGGACCATGCAAGACAAATCAAAAATCTCCATTGAAGAAAATGGACAACCTAAACACAGTCCTGCTCGAAATGACGATCGACTCAACCTACACAACCAATTAATACTCTTAATTTGGAGAGCCAACGTAGATTGCCAACCAGTATTGTCAGTCAATGCAATCCTCAAATATATTGCAAAATATGCTACAAAAGATGAGAAAAGTTTGAAACATACCATTCTATGCTATCTCGAATATCCAACATTTTCCCATCTGATAAGCCTTCCCCATATACCTTGCACAAAATGCTAACTAACACACTTGTTGAAAGAGACATTGGTGCCCATGAAACATGCCACCTACTACTTAAATTGCCACTCACCCTATGTAGCAGGACATTTGTTTCCATATCTATCCACCAAAACACTATACACTGTATTTCCATCTCTACTACATCCACAAGCATGTCCCCAAACCATATTGACATTTACATGGCCCGACCTCTGCACCTAGATGCAATATCACTAATTGAGGTAACTCAAAAGTGGTCTTTCAGATCTTCTCGCAAGAAAAATAAATGGAAATAACATTCCACAACAACAATTGTTTGAGTAACTCTACTTTTCACTATCATTCTTGCAAAGGAAGACAAATCTTACGTGGCATTCTGTTGGGAAGAACTAATGCTCTACCACCCATTTCACAATATTCAACATGATTTTGGTACATCAAATAAAGAAGTTATATCTCAATGGGAAAGTTTCTCAGGCACATAAAATCCATTGCATGTACGTTGAACAAATCTAACACAAGCAGAAGCAAATGATGCTGGCAGCCCCCTTACAGAGGATGACCATATGGAGGAAGATGTACGTGATGAATGACAAGTACTTTCAGGCCCACAACCAGGGATACCTATTCACATTAACAAATTTGACATGCTTGGATGATGAGATATTGATGTCAATCACAACTGGGGTGAAGCCCAAATGAACCACCAAACCGAGGAAATAGCTACTTCATTCATAGATTCCAACTCCACAACATTTAATGCAACCCAAAATCCGCACCAAAATATCCAATGCAACCTATCAGTAGACCAAAAAAAAGCACATGACATACTTTATTCACATGTCCATGCCAACAATTTGCAACCTCCATTGCGGATGATTGTTCAAGGAACTGCAGGAACAAGAAAGTCTCACTTGATAAACACCATCAAATACACACTCATGAGTACAACATCAACTAGCCAATCACCTCTACTACTTCATGCTCCAACAGGCGTAGCAACATTCAACATACAAGCTTCAACAATACATTCTGCACTTCGAATACCAATAAAAGAAATGGCACCAATCCAAGGACATGCACTAGAAACTTTCCAAGACACCACGCACTTCATTCAATACATTATAATAGATGAAATGAGCTTCATTGGACCAAAGCTAATGCAAAAAATTGATAGGCGCCTCCGTGAGGCATTCCCAGGGCAAAACAACATCCCATTTGGAGGACGATCAATCATTTTGTTTGGTGACTTAGGATAGCTACCGCCAGTAAAAGACATCCCTTTGTATGCATCAACATATTATGGGGGAACAATGGAGATGAACCAACTCAAGTCAACTTCCGAAACCTTCTCTCAAATTTGCGAAATGCAAAGCCTACAATTGCAGATTGGCAACTCCTAATGACAAGATCCAACTCATCATTTACATCTGAACAATGATCTAAATTCATAACCTCCATACATCTATTTGCCACAAATGAAATGGTCTCATTACATAACAAAAAAATGTTGCTATCTTTAGGAATTCCAGTTGCACTATCCATAGCAGAACAACTAAGAGGATCCGCATTGTCAGATGCAGAGGACAAACAACTTGAGTCAAAGATACCTCTATGTATTGGCCAAGAAGTTATGCTATCCTCTAATAGATGGGTTGAAATTGGTCTTGTCAATGGTGTACTTGGACAGATAAAAGCTACAGTATATAAACCACCAAAACTTCCTCTATTTGTTGATGTTTGATTCAAAATTACACAGACCCACCATGGGAACTCAATGACCCAAAAGTTGTGCCAATCACAACATTGAGTCGTGGTCTTCGACGTCAAATACCACTTAAGATGGTATGTGAACTGACAATACACAAATCACAAGGGCTTACTCTACCATGCGCTACAATTGACATCAACAACGTAGACCGCCAAGGACTCACATTTACAACTATCTCAAGAGTTTGAGAATTTGCTGTCCTCTGCATACACCCACACTTCACTTTCCAGAGATATGCACGAATGCAAACAAAGTCATTTATTGCTCGATGAATACAGGAGGAGGAGGAGAGATTACACACACTATCAGCTCAACAACCTTCACCAACAAACTGAAAACAAATAAAGGTGTGCTTCCCCACCCTTTTGACCTCATGCGCATTGTTCAAAATTAGCTTATATTCAATTTAAATAATAATAATACTAGCAACTATTTAATATTAAAGGTTCAAAAAAAAAATGTATATCTAATACTACATATGCCTTTTGAACACCATCCAAATACATTTTCTACAACAATCAAGAAAATGCATTCTTCATCTCAATTTGTAAATTTATTTGCAATGTGTATATCTGTTTCATTTTCATTTTCTACATTTTCAAATGGATACACTGCAAATGGCTTCACAAATCTCTTCCTTCTAATTAACGTTATATTTTTAAGCCCAGCTGTCAAACTTTTATAAACATTACACTTTTATTTAGTTTCAGGATCATATCATTATTCTTCTTATGGTTTTTATATCATGTCTCTCTCACTTTTCAATGTTACATAAAAATCATTCTCTGTATTTATTGGCTGAAAGAAGGACTCCATATATCTGAATTCAAAAATTCTGCCCCACTTCTTAAAAGCACATTTCTTGAGAAAAATGAAGTTTCACACTCAACTGAATAGAAGGCTGTTCCAGATAATTGGAGGACATTAGCAGATCAACTTCCCAATTGACTTAGAAAGAGGAGATAATTTACAAGTGCTAATGTCCCTTCCCATAATTTTCAACAATCCCAGTTACCATCCCTGTATAAATGCAACTCACCACTGTAGTCACTCCTCAAGCACATGACTCTGCACTACTGGCCTCACCAACATTGCGGTCTTTACGAATATAACAAGCTTGGTGGATTCAAACTACATTGTCAAATTGCAAGGTAAGTTCTTTAGATTATGACCTTTATATGACCTTTTATGGCTAGCTGTCAAACTTTTATAAACATTATACTTATATTTAGTTTCTGGATCATATTATTATTGTTTTTATTATTTTTGTATGATGTCTCTCTAACTTTTCAATGTTACTCATAAAAATCATTCTCTGAATTTATTGGCTGCAGACAGGACTCCATATATCTGAATTCAAAAATTCTGCCCCACTTCTTTAGAGCACATTTCTTGAGAAAAATGAAGTTTCACACACAACTGAATAGAAGGTTGTTCCAGATAATTGGAGGACATCAGCAGACCAACTTCCCAATTAACTTAAGAAAGAGGAGATAATTTACAAGTGCTAATGTCCCTTCCCAGAATTTTCAACATTCCCAGTCACCATCTAAAAACCACTTTCACTATATTGACAACCTCAAACACTTATATTAAAACAATACAACAAAATAATGATGTTTTACAGACCACACTTCAACCTTACTCTCTTATACCAAATAAAAAAATAGCAATTGCTTGAAAATCACAATTTCAAATGCAAAACTATTTATTAACTTTGTAATGTTATGTTACTTTTATGAATTATTAGTTTCCATTCTTATACTCGTTTGTCAAAACATCAAAACAAGCAAGCTTAAAATACAATTATATAACAATTAAAAAAAAACAAATCACTACAAATTACTTCGGCGTACCTATTGCAACCTATGGTGCGATTGCTAGTTTACTTAATTTGAATATGTTGTACAAGCAACGATATCAATTGTGGAGGAATGTCTCATTGTCAATGTCAATTTTTCTCTTAGGTTCCTTGGCTAAAGGATCCTAAATTTTCGTAGACGCTATAAATCTATAAGAATCCGTACTCCAGGGGACCACAGCATGAAACCTCTATCCAACAGGAAATAAAAAGAGGAATTAAGTAAGAATGTAAGTGGGATGTACTAACAAGATCTTGGTTCTGCGAGAGCTGAAAACACAGGTATAGTGTTTTGTCGCAGTCATGGCCATACTAAACAACAACGTAGAAATTTCTGGTTTAGAAGATGGGTTTTCAGCTCATAGGCTCTTCACACAGGGTTACTCCTATACTTATGATGACCTCATTTTTCTCCCTGGATATATCGATTTTGCTACCGAGTCAGTGGATTTATCTACGCGTCTTACGAAAAATATAGTTTTAAGAACACCGTGTGTGTCTTCTCCGATGGACACAGTCACAGAAACTTCAATGGCAGTAGCCATGGCCTCCCTTGGCGGAATAGGCTTCATTCATTACAACAATCTACCAGAAGAACAGGCAGAGCTTATAAAAAAAGCGAAAAAAACCCGACTAGGGTTTGTTGCTGATCCAGTCTGCTTGAAAGCCTCGGACAGTGTTAAAAAGATCAACGATTTGAGAGAAACGCAAGGGTTTTCATGTGCACTGGTTACGGAAACAGGGGTCATGGGGTCCCAGCTTTTGGGAATTGTTACAGAAACGAACTTGGCTTTTGATGCCAATGCGTCTACTGTTGGGAAAGTTATGACCACAGATGTGGTTAAGGCACGGGCAGGTTTAAGTTTTGAGGAGGCTGCAAGTATTTTAGTTGATGAGGAATTGGACCATCTTCCTCTTGTTGATGAAAATGGTTACGTCTCAGAGCTTTTGTCGAGGAATGACGTGGAAAGAATTAGGCGGAATCCTGCATTGGGGAGACCTTCTATTGGAGCTGATGGGAAGATACTCGTGGGGGCAGCGATCGGGACAAGAGACTCTGATAAGGAAAGGCTTCGGCTTCTTGTGGACGCTGGTGTGAATGCCATTATTTTGGATAGCTCACAGGTAAGGGAAGCTTTCAAATCCGAGAGAATAATACATATATTAATTTTGAATTGGTGAATTATGCTATTGGGCAAGCTTCCGTTTAGCTTCCATGACCCAGTGGTATGTCTTGCTTCATATCCACTCAGAACTAGGCCCTAGCTATTTTGAGGAGATGGCAGTTGGGTATGTGGCACATCAAAATGTTTTACACGACTTCAACACTTAAACAAGTTTTCCAGGGATTTGAAGTCGGAGCGCCACATTGTAAGGCCCATGCTATTATCTCTTGACCTCATCCTAGTTGGCAAAGGGCCATGGATTTTCAGAAGTTCTGAGTTTGTGTCGATCTTTTTTCTTTTTATTTTGGGTAAATATTTTATTTGTAAAGAGAAATTACAATAAAATGGATCAGTGGGCTGCTATAGATTACAATCGAGCTCCTGGTAAATTCAAATTCAAACCAAAACACGAAACTAGGGCGCTGTGGGAAGAAGCACCTCACAGTTTTTTTTAACCTTCAAGGGTAATTTTTATGTTAGCTCAGTGTTGTACACACCACTGTGAAATTCGGGCTTGAATTACCTTAATAGCAAATGGAAAAGAGTTTTCCAATCCACCCATGGCTCCATAAACTGCAGCCGATCTATGTTTTAATCAATAAAAAAAAAGATGTCTGATCAAGAGCTTTTACGATGTTTCTGCTCGGAGAGCACATTCTGCTCTTAATATCTTTCCCATTTACAGCATTTGAGTAAAATGAACTTGAAGCATTAGCATTCTACGCTAGGGGAAGTTTCTTGGAGATAGCCGCTTTTTAAACATTTCAAAACCTGGTACACTTTCAATGTATCCTATAGTCGTTATACTACATTCTTGCTACATATCCACTGGAGTTATGAGCCATTTTTAGCAGTGAGGGGGATTTGAACCCATTTCTTATTAATTCTCCCATTACCATTTTCCATAACCTCTAGGAATTGTTTGGTAAATCTCCTAACTTTTCCGTTTCATGTAAACCCCCAGGACAATATTAGAGAGCCTTTTGAATTAAAATTGAATTTTGAAATTTGGTAATGAGTTATAATGTAAGATTCTTTTGCTAATTTCTTTAAGATTTAATGTTGAATTTGGGACTCCTAAAATATAGACGAATCCTCATTTTTGACTGTTCATTCCAAACTGATTCAACAATTGATTAGTGATTAATTTTGTTTGTTATTTACAGGGGGATTCCATTTACCAGAGAGATATGTTGGCTTATGTCAAGAAGACGTATCCTGGATTGGATGTTATTGCGGGAAATGTGGTCACTGCCTACCAGGCCAAGAATTTGATAGATGCAGGGGCGGATGCACTCAGAGTTGGGATGGGATCAGGCTCAATATGCACCACACAAGAAGTCTGTGCTGTTGGAAGAGGACAGGTAATTCAAAGCCATTTTATGTTTCATCATTCATGCCAATAATCGAATCTAGATTCATTTTTCTGTTTTGTAAATCTTTAAACAGTGGCACCATTTTTTGTTTGGTAAACTGGTAAGCATACTCACTGGGAACTGCATTTACCAAGCTCAATACCACTAAGCTAAAAAGCCCTATTATGTTGGACATTTTAACTGGTGTAAGTTGGGGTTGTCCATAGGTCCCCCACCATTGAAAACAGTCAGTATAAAAATCAAGGCTGCCAGGAGACCGGTACTGCTACTGGTATGGAAGATTGGTAGCGGTACTGGTATGGCTCTTTTTCAAAATACGAGATGAGGGCAGATAGTTGCCATCTTGTGGAGTCCGGTGGAGGTTGTAAGGGGTTACTTGACTTTGTAAGTGCCCTCTTTGTCATAGGCCAAAATGGTCCTTTTAGGATGACCTACTTATGAGCCCGCTTGCCACCCTTCTCTTACACCTCAGGCCCTCTGTGTCGCAAGGTGTATTTCAGACTGTATGTATATCTATTCTCTCTATCATAGAGGCATACACCTAAGCATTAATTTTACACACAAAGATGCAAATATGTATTATATATAGAATTGACAAATATGTATTATATATAGAATTGACAAATATGATGCGAGTATTATTTATACCAAGATGTTGAATGTATGGTTTGATTGCAACTCCTCAATTGCTATCTATTGATGGATTGTATGCTCTTGTCCGATCTGATATCATCCATTGGTACTGGATGCTATGCTAGTATTTCAATCTGCCTTGGTTTTGAGGGTTGCTAATCTGCAGATCCAACACTAATATTTCTGCAGATGCTGTCTGATGCTTATATCTTCTGAAGATGTGTTTGCTAACTGCTGCTGCTATACTAAGATCTGAAGATATTGGATTGATTCCTGATGATTGAGAGTGATATCAGAAGATGTGTTTTTATTGATTGATCGTCTGAATGCTTCTTCATTATAATCAGTAGCCTATTATTTTTAGCACTGCTAACACCAGCCTTTCTTGCCCATCGATGATATTAGATAGTTCTTGTCTGAATGCTTCTTCATTATAATCAGTAGCCTATTATTTTTAGCACTGCTAACACCAGCCTTTCTTGCCCATCGATGATATTAGATAGTTCTTGTTGCTGTTTACATTTCTCCATGTTATAGATATTGATTGCTGGCCCTGACTTTTAATAAACGGTTAACTTATCTTTTTCTGTCAGGACTTCTTTCTTGATCAATGTATGCAATGGCTGATGTTTTTCTGTCTTCTCGATATGATTGTCTTCCTTGATTGACGATCTCCTTCCATCACAGCCCTCTTGCTTTATGATCCATCATTCACTTGAGGGTAGGCAATCTTTGATAGAGACAATCTTTGGTGAATAGATGTACCTCTTGTTTAATCTCTGTCCTCTTAGTTACCGATGCGGGCAGTCTGGGGGTGGATGCGGATGCGGGTGCGCTCTGATGCGGATGCTGGAGCGGATGCCTGCTGGGTGCTGTCTGGAAGCGCATCCCAGGCACCCGGATGCCTGTGGATGCTCCACAGGCATCTGGGCGCCTGGGATGTGCTTCCGGATGGCACCCACAGGGCATCCGGGATAAAAAAGCCCAGAAAATTTAAAAAAATGCATTTTTCATTGTTGAATGTCATGTTCATGGTCATGGTGGCACAGTAGACAATGGGAATATTTCCAAATAAAAGAACTCAATCTGGCAATTATATCTTCCTTTGATTGTTACATCTTATTGAAACTTGGCTGAAAATGTTACTCATTGTCTACGGCCGTTACAAGCCATAAAAGAGGCATCACCCTCGAATGATTTACTGGTGCATGGGCTGCAGCAGTTAACTAGATGGCCACACAGTCACACAAAAACTACATGGGGATACTGCAACAGACAGAAAAGAAAGGAAAGGATGAAATGCAAAACAGAGTTCTGTAGAGTACAGTTTTGAACAAGGACAGTGAGAGAGTTAATTCTCTGATTTTTTATTTACATATAAGCTGGAGCAGGTTGCCAAGCTGAGAAAGTCTAAGTTCAGAAGGTATTCTCTATAGAAGATAAGAGCTCTAAGTTAGTGGCTGAATACAGTCCATTATAATTTGTAAGCTTTTGATTTTCAACTCAAGGTATTGGAATAAACTTTT
>MU224538.1:3001115-3032621 GCA_018584345.1 Thuja plicata | reverse complement strand
CTATCATATTCATTATCAATATCAAATGATTTATTTTTGTATGTTTCTTGCATTTCTTTGCATATATAATATATTATACTATTTATATATATATTTTTAAAATTAAAAATATATATACATATATATATTTTTAAAATTAAAAATATATATAAAAACGCATCCAAATGCATCCGCATCCCCCAAAAAAAAAATTTCCCGCATCTGCGCACTTGCATCCCGCATTTGCATCGGTACCCGCACCCGAATCGGTAACTTAGTCTGTCCTAGCAATTGCCTTCTTTCTTTAATTGCACCTTCCCATGGGTTGGTTAGCAACCTCAACTATTTCTTAAGATCGCTGTTTTATTATTGAGTTAATTGCTGTTTATGATTGTTTCTTTATATATGATGTTCTCTATTCAATACATTGCTGTTCATAAGCAGCCCTTTCGTTCATGGTAGAGGTCTCTTCCGTGGCGGGGCATGACAGTTGGTGTAAGTGTTCCCCTCTTGTAGCTTAATCTTTGAAGAAAAATATATCAACCTCCTAGAAGACAATGGCAGTTTGGTGGCAAAAATGCTGTTTTTTTGGTTGTGTTTATGAAATGAGGCTAGAGGGTAAAAGTTCTCACCTTATAGCGAGATTAGGTATTTAGGAGTTTTTTTTTGTTAAAGAATGCTATTTTTTTCTCATTTTTGGACAGGTGGCGTTATGTCTTCCTGTGTTTGCTTGAGTCCAGCCCAAACCTGCAAGGAACTTGAGGTGCTTAAGGTGGACCTTGGACAAACCTAGAGCCATCACATCTCTAGACCTAATCTATAATTTGACTTATAGGGTATGCAGGCAGGTTCACTCGAACTTGGCAACATGGACTAAAACCTGCAACAGAAATATTTGAACACTACATAAATAAATGACATTAGATATTGGGGCTAAGGGACCCCAATAACCTATACCTTGTGAAATAGAAGCCTCTCTTTGGTGATTAAAAGCTATCACCTTATAGCGAGATTAAAAGCTCTCACCTTAAAAGCTAGAGGTTAAAAGCTCTCACCTTATAGCGAGATTAGGTATTTGAGAGTTTTTTTTTGTTAAAGAATGCTATTTTTTTTCTCATTTTTGGACAGGTGGCGTTATGTCTTCCTGGGTTTGCTTGAGTCCAGCCCAAACCTACAAGGAACTAGAGGTGCTTAAGGTGGACCTTGGACAAACCTAGAGCCATCACATCTCTAGACCTAATCTATAATTTGACTTATAGGGTATGCAGGCAGGTTCACTCGAGCCTGGCAACATGGACTAAAACCCGCAACACAAATATTTCAACACTACATAAATAAATGACATTAGATATTGAGGCTAAGGGACCCCAATGACCTATACCTTGTGAAATAGGAGCCTCTCTTTGGTGATCAAACGCCTTGTTGTAGGCACCACTTCTACACTTGGTCACTTCCTAGGCCACAATACCGCTTGACCTAGTAGAGTCCACCAAATCATAAAATTGAGCACCTTTAATAGATTTTGCTCTTTTCACTTCTTGAATCAGCACATCACCTTCAAGACGTGGCAGGTTAAACCACTGGAGAATTCTAGTAAGCCTTTGTGATTAGATACAAGAAGATTTTTCATAATAATTTGTAAATCTTGTTAGAATGTTGTTTGAGTATCAACATCTATAATCACAGCTTGTAGTTCTGAATGCATATCATTTCAATTTGATGCCTTGTTGGCCTCTTTAATTACCATTTGCCTCTCCTACTCAATGCCAATTGCCTCTTTTGCAATCTTTACCTCCACATTAATCCCATCCTCTTCTCTATTGACAAAATGATCCAGAGAATTTATCTGCAAAGTTTGTTTGAATCGTTGCTCGTAATTTGAGAGATCTGTTCTCTACCCCTAAAAAGTAAAATCTCTTTTACCAAAATTAAGAAGATAGGATGGGCATAGTTTAAAATTCGCTTTAGGTGATGGTCTATGCGTCTACAACAGTATAAGGGGTTTCTATGAGGAACGTTAACACCTGGAGGCCAAAAAGCAACCACCAACAATAACCACTGAATTGCCCAAAGACCAGAGCCATAGAGCCAATATCTAGCAAGCATTACTTATTGAACTGTCACCACAAATCCTCATGATTCTCACACATTGAGCATTTAAAACCATTAAGCTCAATCACTTCCAACTCCATATTATAAGAATATGATGATACCAATCAAAAAAGGTGGTAGGAAATCTGCTAGGGAAATATCAACATGGTTGGTAGTGGTCTATAACTATGCCTAGACCAACCCAATCGTTTATATTTCTGCTCTTTAGGGATGTGAAAGGAGAGAGATCAACCCCAAAGTTCACCAGTTGATCTGCCATTTGATTTTGTTCTCTATAACAATGATTAAAGGACACCAGCTCAAAGTTCTTCAATAATCGTAAAGACTCCTCTAATAGGGCATTTAGCTTCCAATTTTGGCACTTCACTTAAACCATTAATTACATTCATAGAATTTCCTTTAAAAGTAAGTTTTTGACATCCTTCCAAAGCTGCCAATATCAGATCAGCTATCACTGCTTCCCATTCTGTCATATTATTTGTCTAACTCAAAACCTTTGAGCCACCTTTAGTGAATGATTCTATCGATTTGGGGAGAAATTATCTTACACCCATTGGACCAGGATTCGCATGGGAGGCACCGTTGAAATGCAGTTTCCAAGATGCTGCACTGGTGGTTGCAATCTATCTACCCATTTATGGGGGGAGGGATCACATAGTTCTACTGCTGAACTATCTGAGATTCAAAGTTTGAAAGAGATGATGCAGTTTTTTGAATATCCCTTTTAACAAATAACAGAGGCTTCACTCTGAGACCAACATCTTTCCTTAGAAATGGCCATATCTCTGAATAACTTGCAATTCCTTTTAAATTTAAAATATAACCCCCTTAACATGCATAACTTTAAAGTTCTGCACAGGGATCATAGCCTTGAAATGCCCTTGAGCCTGTTGCAAGTATGCTTCCTTCAAGTATTCAGGAGCATCCAGCCTATTCTTAATTTTGCCAGCCGTCTAGACCAAACTATTCTAGATAATGGGCATTGGAGGAGGTGATCAACAGGAGGTGATCAACTGTTTATCTTGCATACACAGAGGACACCTAGACAAGCCAAGATTAAATCTTTTCTCTAAATTGTCAAATGCAAGTAATTTATAATGAGCTGATAGTCAAACAAATGCATTGCATTTGGGAGGGGAAAATGGACATTAAATTAGATCAATCAGCTAGTCAAAGGAGGAAATTTCCTGCTTGTGATCATATCATAACCATTCTTGACTCTAGCCAAATTAGCTAGCCAGCAAACGGAATCTTGGGGATAAAGCAGAGGAAACCTACCTCTTTCAAGGCATTAGATAATTGAACTATCTGGTCAGGAGGAATTGGGGTTTAAGAAAGTTCATTCCATTTCCTGATAATTCTACCATCCCAGACAATTTCTTCCAAGTAATCTTTCACTTTCTCACCACACATTCTAGTCAACACTAAGCTAGCATCTTCTAGACTTAGTGTTTGCTAAAGAGGCTTACAGTCCACAAGTCCTATTAAAAGATTGCATTTTCTCGTTTTCCTACATTCCAAGATAGCTGAGTAGAGATTACATCTCTAGCTGGAGCAATGAATTTGCAAATAGTCGAGTATCATGGCAGATCCTCTTTTGAGAAGAAAGATAAAGGGGCTGGTTGCATAGATATTTGAGTTTGTGGGGATTACACTAGTAAAGATACAGCTCATAGGGTTTATGATGTTGTGGCAATTTTATTAGATTGGAGGGGCTGTCAAGACTCAAAACAACTGCTGAAGGTGTCTGTGGCACTGAATCCTTGACAGATAAAGGTGGTGGGGAGAGAAAACTGCCACTGAGCCCTCCAATGACATATTCAACCACCTTTGCTTAAAAGGGAAAGCTCCATTCCTTTTTTCTGCTTTCAGCAGCACTCTGGGATCTTTATTACCCTTACCATTTGATTCTTCATTCACCTTCTGCCTCTGCTGCTCCTTCTGGATGCTGTTGCTGCTTTTTTACATTGTCACTTCTCCTACACTATTTATGCAATGGTTTAGCTGAAAAATGTGTTCCACTATCATTAAAATACCATCTTAAGACCATTCAGACATGTTGTGCCTTCGTAAGGGCAAGGAGATTGATATTCTTTCTTGTGCACCATTTTAAAAGTGCTCTGCGATCAGATGAAGGAATATTGTCAAGCGTAAAGGACAAATTTGAAGTTGTTTTTTCATCATTGAGAGATCATAGCAAAAAGAACAATGCCAATACAGTGAAAAACAAATAATATCGTTAAAAATCTTAAGATTGTTATCTGCATATTCTTTTGTTGATTGATATTGTAATGTCCCCAAATTATAAGTATACAAATATTTGCCCTAAATCACAATTTTGTCAAACAAGTAGCATTTAAGAGATACCTTTCACTTTGATTGAAGCCCTGCAGCACAGTTAGGGTTTACTTCTAATCATAATTGATAGTTAGACTTCTTTGAAAACAAATATGAGCAAATCAATAGATTGCTAAAATTATCATTAAGGTGACCCAAGCATAGAAGTGTTAAGGTAGGGTTATTTGATGAGGTGCCCTAGAAATATCCTACCCTAGGCCCAAGAGCGGATATAGCATCCCCCTTGGCCTCATGTGGTCCGTGCCATACATATGAGGTGGGCTTCTTAGTGTGGAGTCCTATCACCATTGTCCTTCATCTTACCACTCCTAGCTTGGCTTCAAATGATTGAACACCTATTTACCATGGTAAGGGCTGTGGAGATCATTCACAGCAGGGTGCCCCAAAAGTCTATCCATCTTAAGCCCAAAGGCAGTCCACTTTGTCCCCTGTTGGTCCTATGGACACTCCCCGGTTACAATCATGAGGTGAGGTGCTTAGAAGGTGACCTCATTTCTGTTCTCGCAATGGTAATTACCTCATGTTTTCGGCAGTCAAGAGCATAACATCTTTAACATGCTTTTATGTTAAGTCATTATACTATCAACCTAAGTTGCCGGTTCGGATTCCGGTACGGATGCGGGTTTGAGATTCGGGTTCGAAATTCATCCAATTTTTTTTTGGGTTGGGTTCAGATTCGTTTTGGGTTCGTCCGCACAAGAATATATATATGCAGCAGCAAATAAGTTCATACACCACTATGCTAATATTAAAGCAACATAGCAAAATACACCATCAGATATTTTAAGTTAAAGATTATATTGCTACCAATATTGATGTAAAAGATCTTTGAATAGGTTCCATTTTATCCCCAGGTGATGATCACGTAGTGTTATTGCTGACTGAACCTCTCCATTTGCTGACGCTATACTATAAGTGCTGATTGGGTGCTTCGTGTATATTTTAATGAGTCCTGTTCTCTCCCACACGAATTGCATATGGGTCTTTGATTATATATGTTACTACGATCCTTGAGACTCGAGTTCATTGTCATCCTACATTGGAGGCCAAACAAAATCGTGGAGTGTGCCCACGTATCACTTCAACCCATGGTGGTTAAAACTATACATGAGACCGCTGATTAATATCGGGCCAGTGTATTATGAGACCACTGATCCTATTAGACTAATCTCCAATTGGTATGGAAGCATTCAATCCTTCCCATATATTGCAGTTTGCCCAGCGTGTCGTACTACCATATACTGCTGATTGGGTAATTTTGGGATGTTGTATTTACCGAATGATTGATAAGACTTGTCTTCTATTCCCGTGGCTGAGAAGGAGTTGGTGACTGTGTATTTTGACGGTGTTTGAAATGCTGACTGTGTGTTACCTATTTCTCCTATTTTCTGACCCCGTGCTTGTATTTTCTTTTGCCTCTTGGAATATTACTTCAACCGTGTATAGGAGCTCCCAATGACAATCTCCACCAAGGACCATATCTTAGTCCGCAGACTATATTGTGTGCGCTCCATATCATTCCCTGTTACTAAGCTAAATAATCAAATCTGAGACTATACATGAGATGGCGAATTTACAGCGGATGTGAACCGAATCCGACTTCTGACAGAATCAACTTTTGAATTTGGGGCGTGCTGAGCAAATGTGGTAATGTAGCTATCAACATAACTATAACTGGTAAATCAGATAATTGTAGAGTGCTTATTAGAATATTGATATATAATAGCATATAAGTCTGAAGTAATCACTTATTATATTCTGAAATTCAAACAAGGATAATTATAAAATATTGGTTATGAAAGTATGTATCAAATGATACCCATACCAAGAAGCCGATATGTATGAATTATTCTGCCTTTCTTTTATACTTATGTCATGTTGATGATGCCTTTTGATGTGTTTCTCCTTACATATATATATGTGCCCGATGGCAGGGGATGTCTTTATAGCTATGTTTCATGGGGACACATCCTCTGTCCCCAGCCCCTGTCGCTGTCCCCTCCCCGTTTTGGGGACAGGGGGACATAAAGGAAACGCTCCCCAGCTGTCCCCGATTGGCAAAAATCACCGGAAATGCAAGAAAACGTCCCTGGACATTTCGGGACGGCTAGCCATCCTTGAAGCATCTAGGGGATGCTGAAACATCCCCTATATGTCCCAGAAATGGCTTGCTGTCCCCTGCGCCTTGGGATGGTTTTGGGCTTTAAAAACAAAAAATACCACTTTTTAAATATTTCTTTTTGCCAGAGTAGCCACTTGGGGGCCCACAATGGCATGCATTTGTCTTCTTAACCCTAAAATGTTATGAAGATATCAAATTGAATATATATTTCTTATTACGTATGTCACAAGGTTCAAGTTTGTGTTTCATAGGCCAAAATGAGGCTTAGTTTCATAGGCTGTGCCTGTAGCCTGTTATATTTTGATGTTTGAGACATTTTGATTCGGATATTCATATTGATAGACCATGGTTTTGATGTTTGAGACTATTGTCATAATGCTTTTATATTACTGCCGTGATTTATACTGCTGCCATAATCATTTATGACATATGTTGTTATACAACTGCTGTAACTCGTGATTTATTTACCTAGTGTCTTGTTTTTATCAATTATTGACAGATACCTCTCTCTATCTATAATATTTCAATATATTTTGAAATATATATATATATATATATTGCTGTCCCCTATTTTTGGCCCTTTAGGAAACATCCCGGAAACATGTCCCTGTCACGGTGTTTATATATATATATATAAATTGCTGTCCCCTATTTTTGGCCCTTTAAGAAACGTCTCGAAAATACGTCCCCCCGTCTCCGTCACGGGGTTTATATATATATATATATACACACACACACATACTGCCATCCCCTATTTTTGGCCCTTTAGGAAACGTCCCGGAGATATACACACACATACTGCCATCCCACCGTCCCCATACCTGAAACACTGTGGAACATAGCTTTATAGAGAGAGGTCCCTTAAAATGGTATCTTTTCATAACCAACATTACTTAAATTAAAACACATCCTTTCAGTTTGGCTTAAATTAATCTTTATTTAGTTAGCATTTTATTAATATTAATCTAGGATGCCGGTTCGGGTTCGAGTTTGAAGAGCTGGTTCGCCGGTATGGCAAAATTTTGAAAAAGGGGTTTTTGGGTTCGGGTTCGTTAGTACAAAAATATGTAATTTATGTATATATATATATATTTTGATATTTATGCAGCCTAGAAGCATGAGTTAAGATTAGAATGTCGCATAGTATCATAAAAAGAAGTAAACATTTAAACAATAAAAACACTTGTAAATTTGTAATCATAGCATCATGAATCATGAATCCATGATCATACCATCATATACTTCAAGTTCAAGTTCAACATCAAAGATTCAAAACATTAAAATTAAATCAGAACATCAGTTCAAGTATCATTGTTTGAAGTTCAACTAATGGATTAATAATTTATTGATTTTTTTCTTCTTCATCATCATCATCTTCTATATGGAGACCAATAAGACCCGAAGGTTAATTTTTCCCCTTTTATTGGTGCAGTTTCCACCCCAAATTATTAAATGGGGGTTTAGGGGTAAAGCCCCCAAGACAGGGTCAAGGGGCAGCGCCCCTTGTCCTCAACTGACTTTAATTATTTTATAAAGGCATCGAGAGTTATTTTTCACCGGGCCCAAGTTCGGCGATGTCAAAAATTTGGGGTGGAAACCTATTTTCACACCCCAAATGAGAATTAGAAGTCAAAAAAAGGCCTTTAAAATCACCTTTTTAGGGTTGTGGATACCAAATTTTTATTAAATTCATCATAAAAAAATGTTTTTTCTGAACTCGCGCGTGAAATTCGCTTCAAATTCGTGGCAAATTCGTTTTTTTGTTTGAAGTTCGCCCGGGTTCGACTGTCCACAACCCAGGTTCGAACTTGGTCCTAAAAATTCGGACCCTGCCCGGACCCACAGGCGGACTGGACCCGAACCCCGAACTGGTTCGAATTTATCCGGGTCCGGGGGGGTCCTGGGCCGAACCCGGTATCCTAGATATTAATTAACTCTGATAGGATCGCTAGTTGCTTGTATCGACTGCCTTTAATATTCAGATTACTATTGCTGCTTGTCTTTATCAATCCATTCAATCAATGCTTTTACTCGCTGCTGTTGTTAACTGGTCCATAGATACTGTAGTATTGCCAGATTTGATTCTTCTCAAATGATGCCTTGCTGTTATTGTTATTGTTTCCTGTTAATGAGAACTGATCATCATCTTTCATATTATTGCTTCATATCATTATCTTTCGTTGGTACGATTTGGCCACAGAAAATTCTGAAGTCTACAGAGTAAGACAATCTTCCAAATTCATTTGCTAATTCAATTCATCTGTGTATGGGGTTATTGTTGAATTTATGAACCAGAAATGAATATTTCAATAAACAAAAATGCAACACACAAAATACCAAAGAACACAGGAGACTTATCCTGGGAAAACCCTCCACTTGAGGGTGAAAAATCCAGCCCACAGAAAGATGATTATTTATTGAGTTCTCAAATTAATACAATGATCTTCAGCTTACGATTGATGACTCCATTCAATCAATAAACACCTTGAACACACTTAATCACTGTATAAATACAGAATTTTATGAGTATCTCACAGACACTACATATACTGAAAAATCTTACAAGAATCTATATGATGATCACATACAGATTGAGTATGAAAACTTGAACAACAAGCACACTGACAGACTGAATAGACTTTCACAATAATTCTTCTAACCCCGCAAGAGAATGTCATGTGATACATATATTTCCTTCATCTGCACACCCGAAAAGACTATTCCCGATAATGAATAAACTCCCGCGGAATGCCAAAAGACCACCGTTCTGCAGAATGCCAAATGATCACCGTTGCATCCATAAAGAAGACTCTTTCATAACATAATGATACGAGCTCCCTTGAATCGACAGTGAGACTTAAAAGATGCCAAGTCATCCGCTCATGGCTTGAAAGGGGAATACATAATAGATGAAATAAATGGTAATCTTGGTAAAAGGATCAGGCTCGATAACAGTTACCAGCCGTTACAAACAACTGGGCAAAGACTGATAAGAAGGACACTGCTTCACCTTCCATGATGCACAACAGAAATTAATGAACCATACACGATACAGAAATAAAATGAAGCTCTGCGAACACGAGAGAAGAAGGAAGAGAGAACTTGAACACATCAAGAAAAGAATTCACATATGTTTCCCATCTGAACGGTGCTTCAACACAGGTATGAAGTTTTGTCTCGCAACTATAACTTCAACACTCCCTCTTAGCAAGAGAGAGATCTTCAATATGTCATTACTTGACAAGTGCACAGAGCTGCAGCCAAAATGAATGTGAACAAAAAAAAATCTCATCGTAGATTTTCTTAATATAAAATTGCCATCTCAACATAACAATATTCACCATAGCTACTCCTAAAGGGTGAATCAGAAAAGCATAAAATTAAGTCATGGAGTCACACACATGACTTCCACCATGCCTACTTGCATAGGGTGGAACGAGGGCTTTCACCTCAGAATTCTCCCAGAGAAGAATGCATTTCTTCCATGCCTACTCGTAGAGGGTGTAACAAGGAATTTCACCTCGAACTTCTCTTACAGAGAAGAACTCATTAACAAGAAATGAATCACTGGAGCTGAGACTCTCTTTCAGCAAGAGTATCATTCTCCACAATACCAAGTTTATCTCGGAAGTAGCAAAACTTCACTCTCGAAAGTGGCTTGGTGAGAATGTCCAGAGTTTGCTCCTCTATAGAAATATATTTAAGCTCAATAGCTTTCCTTTGAACCAAATCCCTCAAGTAATGGTATTTAATTTCCACACGTTTTGTCCTATCATGAAAAACTGTATTAACTGAAAGCTTCACACAACTTTGATTATCACACATAATCATCATAGGTTTAGAAAGCTATCCAAATAAACCAACAAATAATTTTCGAAGTCACACAGCTTCTCTTGCAGCCACACAAGCTGCAATATACTTTGCTTCAGCAATACTTTGAGCTACACAAGTTTGTTTCCTGCTGCACTAGGAAATCAATGCTGAACCCAAGCTGAAATAACATCTTGAAGTACTCTTCCTATCAAGCACACACCCTGCCCAATCTGAATCAGAAAAGCCCTTAAGATTAGCTCAACATCTGAGGAATATTTTAATCCATATCCTACTGTACCACGAACATATCTCAAAATATGTTTGGCTGCCACAAGATGAATCTGCCCTGGTTCACACATAAATTGACTCAATGTATTTTACTGCATAACATATATCAGGTCTTGTGTTAACTAAATACATTAATGAACCAATTAGCTGTCTACACATAGTAGGATCAACCAAATCTGAACTAGCTGCATACTCATGTAATTTTTTCAGATTTGCTTCCATAGGAGTAACCAAAGATTTACAATCTAGCATACCAAATCTTTTCAAAATATCTATTGCATATTTACCTTGACTTAAAATAATTCCACTTGATCCTTGCCATACCTTAAGCCCAAGGAAATAATGCAATAATCCAAGATCTTTCATTTCAAATTTTGAAGTAAGCTCACTCTTACACTTAACAATAAGATCATCATCACCAGTTAGGAATAAAACATCAACGTAAAGCACAAGAATCAACACTTTGCTATCTTTTTCCTTAAAATACAAGTTTGGATCAACATCATTCTTTTGAAAGCTCAAACTTAGAAGGTAGTTATCAATTCTATCATACCAAGCTCAAGATGCTTGCTTAAGGCCATACAGGGCCTTTTTCAGTTTACATACATGTGATTCTTTATCATGAATTACAAACCCTTTAGGCTGCTCGATGAAGACTTTCTCTTCAATTACTCCATTTAGAAATGTTGTTTTAACATCCATTTGGTGAAGTTTCGAGCCCTTCACTGCTGCAATAGCTATGATAGATCTAATGGAGTATAACGAGCTACAAGTGCAAAGGTTTCTTCATAATCTGCGCCTTCTTTTTGTGAGAAACCTCTAGCAACAAATCTGGCCTTATATTTCTCTATACTACCATTAGCAACATGTTTAATTTTAAATAACCATTTGGAAAAAACCACAGATTTACTTTTTGGTCTTGAAACTACATCCCAAACATCATTTTTAAGAATAGATTGATACTCTTCCATCATTGCATCCTTCCACACTTGCTGATTTGAAGCTTCTTCAACACTTGAAGGTTCAGATGTAATTATGTGACTCATTAATGCAACATAACCAACAAACTTTTGAGGCCTCTTACTTTTTCTGAAAGTTCTATGAGGGGCTCCATAGATTTCAGCTTCTTCCATAACGTTTCTAGCCCATAAAGGTCTTTTCTTATTGGCTGGAGTAATACTGGGACCTTCTGAAGTGTCTATGGAATCAACTGGATTAATTGGATCAGCATGAATATCTGAATCTGAATCTCCGAAGATGGATCTGGATCAGCCATAACTAAATCTTGAGGACGCTCAAAATTTTCTTCATCATTTTCAATGTTAGGTTCTTTGGATAACTTGCAAGCTACATCTTAATCAAATGTGACATCTCTGCTGATTTCAATTTGTTTTTGTCCTGGAACATATATCCTGTATGCTTTTGAAGAATCACTATAACCAATAAATATCCCTTTCTTTCCTGAAGGTTCCAACTTTGATCTTTTCTCTTTCGAATGCATCCAAAAATTCTGAAGTAACTAATCTGGTTTGATACCTGAGAATGCTTCTTCCGGAGTCATGTTGTCAAGAATCTGATGTGGACTACGATTCTGAGTGTGGACTGCTGTCTTGCAAGCTTCAGCCCATAGAAATGTTGGGAGATTTTGATCGTGAATCATTGCCTTTGCTGCCTCAACAACAGTCCTGTTCTTCCTCTCAGCCACACTATTTTGTTGAGGATTATAAGGAACACAAAACTCCCTCTTAATCCCAGCTTCAACACAAAAATTATGAAAAATTCCAGACACATATTCTCCACCATTATCGGACCTTAAGATCTTAATCCTTTTATTAGATAAATTTCAACCAGAGCTTTGAATTCTTTAAAACGGGAGAACACCTCATCAGATTCCTTAGACTTAAGAAAATAGATCCAACATTTATGAGAGAAATTATCTATGAATGTAATATAATACCAAATTGAAAAACCACTAAGAGATGCAACAGACATGAGACCACATAAATCTGAGTGAATTAATTCTAGAATCTCGTTAGCTCTAGATTCACTACTATGAAAAGCGCTCTTAATATTCTTACCTAAAGCGCATCCCTTGCAAACTCGTTCATGATTCTAATTTAGCTTTGGAAGACCAACAACAACCTTCTCCATAGAGGCTAAAGTTCTGAAATTTAAATGCCCAAACCTTTTGTGCCGTAATTCATTTGAATTAGAAGAATTATGAGCAAGAGCATGAATTGGATGAGCAGAGACTTTGTAGAGACTGTCATGACGAACTCCAATTTCACTAGCTGATTTAAAATCAGAATTCTTTTACCATCAGCAAAGGCAACATGATAGCCTTTATCTTCTAAAGCTGATATAGAAATCAGATTTCTTTTTATGCCGGGAACAAATAAAACATCACTTAAGTGAAGAGGAATACGAGAATCTAGATTGAAAGATGTAGAGCCAGCACCTTTCACTGAGTAACTAGCATTATCACCAATGATAACTTGTAAATGAGAATCCTTCTCCTTCAAATTAAATAGATGTTCTTTGTATCCAGTAATGTTACGAGATGTGCCACTGTCAATTAACCATGTATCACTATTTTTGGGAACATTGCTGGAGAGTGCAGAGATGAATAGGAAACCTTCAGAATTATCGCTAGACTCTCTTTGAGGAGAGGAGTTCTCAACATTAACAGTAGCAACCGCAACAAGAGGCTTTAGTCTTGCGGTGGAATTTCTAGCAAAATGACCAAATTTATCACACCTGAAACATTGAACTCGAGAAAGGTTTCTCTTCTTTTTCTTGAAGTCCGAAGTTGGCTCAAAACTTTTGTCTCTGGCCCTTTTAAAATTCCCTTTCTTCCCTTTTCCTTTGGAAGTATGAGCTGCAAGAACGTGATCATCTTCATGATGATTTCTTCGGCCACTTCCTCTCGCTTCCAATCTGCATTCCGCTTGGATGCAATCAGTTCTTAAACGATCAAATTTTGGAAGCTCGTCTCTTCCATTGATACCCTGAATGAACGAGTCCTAGGAATGAGGAAGTCCATTCATAGCAAGCATGACAAGATCTTTATTTGCAAATGATTCACCAATAGCACTAAGCTGATCTTTTAATTCTGTATTTTTCATGAAACATGAAACTACAGATTCTCCTCTTGACATCTTAACGTGCAACAGTTGATGCCTCAAAGCAAGTGCTCTATTGGTGTTGTTGAAATCGTACAAATCCTTGAGAGTTTTGAACATCTCCTTAGCTGATTCCAATTTTGAAATCACAGGAATCAAATGAGCTTTGACAGAATCAATCATGATCTTTTTAGCCATAACCTTATTCTTCTTCCACTGAGTTTTTTCAGCATCATCAAATGGCTCTGCAACATCATAATTTACATAATCTATAAGATCGTTTTCCTCAAGAGCAATTAGAACTCTTGGTTTCCAGGAAGCAAAATTGGAAGATCCCTCTAACCTAATCCTCAACTTTCAGACCATTCATCATCTTCACACACTGATAATGAAAAGATGAAAGGAAAACAAAAATAGAAACATAGGTTGACAAATACTCCTGGTTCAAGATCAAATTCCTTTCAAACCTGGCTCTGATACCATGTTGAATTTATGAACCAAAAAATGAATATTTCAATAAACAAAAATGCAATACACAAAATATTAAAGAACGCAGGAGACTTATTCTGGGAAAACCCTCCACTTGAGGGTGAAAAACCCAGCCCATAGAAAGATGATTCTTTATTGAGTTCTCGAATTAATACAATGATCTTCAGCTTACGATTGATGACACCAATTAATCAATAAACACCTTGAACACACTTAATCACTGTATAAATACAGAATTTTATGAGTATCTCACAGACACTACATATACTGAAAAATCTTAAAAGAATCTATATAATGATCACATACAGATTGAGTATGAAAACTTGAATAGAAAACACACTGACAGACTGAATAGACTTTCACAATATAACTTCTAACTCCGCAAGAGAATGTCGTGTGAAACATATATTTCCTTCATCCGCACACCCAAAAAGACTATTCCTGATAATGAATAAACTCCTGCAGAATGCCAAAAGACCACCGTTCTGCAGGATGCCAAACGATCACCGTTGCGTCCATAAAGAAGACTCTTTCATAAGATAACAATACGAGCTCCCTTGAATCGACGGTGAGACTTAAATGATGCTAAGTCATCCGCTCACGGCTTGAAAGGGGAATATATAATAGATGAAATAAATGGTAATCGTGGTAAAAGGATCCAGCTCAATAACAGTTACCAGCCGTTACAAACAACTGGGCGAAGACTGATAAGAAGGACGCTGCTTCACCTTCCATGATGCACAACAGAAATAAATGAACCATACACGATAGTGAAATAAAATGAAGCTCAGCGAACATGAGAGAAGAAGAAGGAAGAGAGAACTCGAACACATAAAGAAAAGAATACGCATATGTTTCCCAGCTGAACGGTGCCTCAACACAGGTATGAAGATTTATCTCGCAACTATAACTTCAAGTCTTCAACAGTTATGACATGCTTCATAAGTTGGTTTTTAACAGTAACAATATAATTTGAAGTGTATTTTAGCTGTATAAAAAAATGGAGTTTTAAGTTAGCAGGAAAAAAGAGAGATGCTCTCCGAAACATTAAATATGTGTTGAAAATATTCTCGAGAATTTTATAATATTGAAGCAGGATATTTCCATCTTCTGTTTGACTTGAGTTCTGTGCAACGCCTTTAGATCATCAGTATTCCTTATTTAGCTTTTTTGAATTGGTGCAGGCAACAGCAGTCTACAAGGTTGCATCTGTTGCAACGGAGAGAGGGATTCCTGTCATTGCTGATGGTGGAATTTCAAATTCAGGACACATTGTGAAGGCCTTGACATTGGGTGCATCTACTGTTATGATGGGTAGCTTTCTTTCTGGTACAGAGGAGGCTCCGGGTGATTATTTTGTTCAGGTAACCTTTGATTTGCATTTACATATTGTTTCTAGTCAATGCGTGGACAATCTTCTGTATCTACTTTAGAAATAGCTTCAGTTGACCTTTACTCTACCTTCAACCAACCTTGCCAAACTAAAGCATTATTGAAAGAAACTATGATTCTCCAATACATGGGGACAGTGGGGATGGGGTTTTGAGGAGAACAATTTTTTTTCATGATTTTGGGAATTTGTATTAAAGTAATATAAAAATATCTATTTGAAGAAAATGAAATAATTAAGAAAATTTAAAAGTAGCTTCAAGTAAATTAAAAGAAGCAAATTTTCGTAAAAATTATATATGATGTACTGAATTTGTAATGACATTCTATTGATCCAAATAATTCACTTCATATTATAACAGCATTAGTATTAGTCATAATCCCAAAACTTGTCGCTGAATAAAACTTGAGACTTATCACTTGGCAAAATTCAGGAAAATTGACATTGGGTGAGCTTTCAGCATCAAATTGCTGAGTATTCACTGTGATTTCTAGCCCGCTACCTGCCAAAACTTAGCTCTGAGTAACTTGTCTGTAGTGCAATTTTCTCACAAGTTATAAATTCATGAAAATGATTTTAAAAGTTTATATATATTAATGAAAGTTACATAGTACAAATGAGTTGAGAATCACAATCACAAAGTACAACTGAGTTGAAAATCATAATTGCAAGTGACAAACATCAAAGTGACAAATTGACAATGCCAAAAGAAGATAGGCATAGTTGGGTAGAGCAACAAGCTTAAAAATTGAAGTCATCATACAATGGAATCTTGAATTTTTTTTAATTTTAGAATTGTTTGATTGAACTGGATCCTGCAATGTAAGCCCAATCAATACAAATTGCATATATTTGTCCTCATCAGCCTGCTTCAGCTCCTGGTGCTCTGCATCCCACCATATGGTTGGGCTCTAGTTGTACTCTAAAGGTTTTGCAATCAATAAGATGCAAGACACTTTGCAGAGCAACAAGCATTTACACTCTCTTAGGCCTAAGTTTCTTTTTCTTAGGATATCAGATAAAGCTATTTGTAAATTGGTTCCTCTTAGTAGCTGAGGATCTAAAAACTTGTGTGAGGAGGTGAATGGAAAGGATACAAGAAATTTTTAGAGGTGCACATGGTTAACAACTAATTGAATTTTTTTTTCTGGTGTGCTGATCAATCTTTTCTAAACTCTCATAGCCGTGGAGTTCCTTAAATCTGATTCACTCAGCTCTAACTGATGAAACTTCCTTTGTACCATATACATTTTCTTGAGGGTCTTCGTCAGGCTTTTTTTTACCTCATGGTTGTAAATGGGATCAATGATGCCAACTCTCTCCATATGCTATTCGGGGTTCAATGCACGTGCAAACATGTGAATAGGGGTGTTTTCCCACCTCTGCTGAATCATGGCTTAAAAGTTAATATCTAAGTTACCACCCCTGGAACTGGTTCTGGTTCTGGTCTGCAGTTTTGGTTTGCGGGTTCAATGAAAAAAAATTGGAGTTGGATTCATTGTGGGTTCAGCCTTACAAATACATATAAAAATAAACAAATATTTGCATATTTTTAATAATAATATTTAGGAGGCATCCATGATTAATAAAATTCATACCTAATATTACAGTATAATAATAAAAGTTAAAACTATAGAGAGTTAATATTAATATGTATTTATTAGTTTTAGAAAATAATTAACATACTTATAATTTATTTATTATAAATAGTAATAATGATAATTTATTTAATTACTTACATATTTATTATTAATAAATATTATTTTACCCTTTTCAAAGTTTGGACAAGATTCCATATTGATATGTGAGAAATTTATGAAAAAATAATAATTATTTTAATTCATATTATTTTAACTATATTTGTGTATTATTAATTATAATCCAATATAATAAAATAATATAGTTAAAAATTACATTTAAATCAAAATTCTTTATTTTAATTAAAATAATTATAAATTAATGTTGATAAATTAATTCCTAGGATGCCGGTTCGGGTTCGAGTTTGAGTTCGAAGAACCGGTTCGCTGGTATGGCAAAATTTTGAAAAGGGGTTTGGGTTCGGGTTCGGGTTCGTTAGTACAAAATATGTAATTTTTTTTAATATATATACATATTTATGCAGCCTAGAAGCATGAGTTAAGATTAAAATGTCACATAGTATCATAAAAACATTTAAACAACAAAAATACTTGTAATCATACCATCATGAATCACGATCATACCATCATAATATCATATACTTCATGTTCAAGTTCAACTTCAAAGTTTCAAAACATTAAAATTAAATCATAACATCAGTTCAAGTATCATTGTTTGAAGTTCAACTAATGGATTAATAATTTATTGATATTCTTCTTCATCATCATCATCTTCTATATGGAGCCTAATAAGACTCGAAGGTTAATTTTTCCCCATTTTTATCGGCGCAGTTTCCACCCCAAATTATTAAATAGGGGTTTGGGGGCAAAGCCCCCAAGACGGGGTCAACCAACTTTAATTATTTTATAATGGCATCGAGAGTTATTTTTTAGTAGGCCCAAGTTCGGCGACGTAAAAAATTTGGGTTGTGGACATCAAAACTCTATAAAATATGCCATAAAAAGTGGCTTAAATTCCGTCCGTGGGAGGAAATTTGTTGGAGTTCGCACGAAGTTCGCCGTTTGGCACGAAGTTCGCCTGGGTCCGAACTTTGCAAAGTCTGGTTCAAATCCTGTGGACCGGACCCACAGGCGGACCGGATCCGGAACACGGACCAGTTCGAACTTGGCCTGGTTCGGGGGGTCCAGGGATGAACTCGACTTCTTAGATTAATTCTAATATAATTAATGTAATGTTCATTTTTAAAACATAGGAAAAAATTAAAAATAAACTAAATGTAAATTCTAATGTAAAACAGAAAATTAAAATTTAAAACCCTATAAAATACAAAAGTCATTGACTGTGCCTTTCTCTCTCCAATGATGCTGTAAGTGCATAGATGAACTCTTCTCGTAGCCTCATCTGACTCTGTAGGTTTGGCCTCACCAGTTCACAAAATACTAGTCATAATCATAAACTATAAACATTTTATTTACTCCTTTCAGGGCTTAGGGCACAATTATTTTGATGAGTTGATTTGAGAAGTTGTCTTCCTGCAAGATTGTAAGAGATCAATGATTTTCACAGGAAAAATGCGGGTTTGTGGCAGCAACAAAAGAAAATATCTTGAAAAGTCATGACATGTTTGTTAGAATTCACAATTGGTGAATTCCCACAAGCCCAATAATCACTTGCATACAAATAACCTGCCATGTACAAGAGAAAATCCTCAAACAAGAAAGTGCCAAAACAATTGGAATGAAGAAATAATTGAGAATTGAGAATTAATTATTACAATGAGATCAATCCTTAATAGAGGAGATAAAAAAATCCTAAAGCAAACCCTAAAGGATGCATGCATAAAATAAAAGAGTTATTAAATGCAAACTAAAGCTCCCAAGTTTAGTTTAAGTATAAAAAGAAAAAAAGGTGACTTAATTAATTAATCAAAATGATTAAATTAAGTAAGTTAAAAATCCTTTTTACTCTAACAAGGTTCACCTGGGCTCGTCTAAGATGAACCCATAGATATTATTGCAAACCTTAGGCGGACCCCGTGGTGAATTTAGCCCGGATCAGTATATGGGCTGGATCGACCCAAACCTATAGGTTTAGGAGGCTGAACTGGTAACCTAGCATAATATGATCATGGTAGAACTATATGGTGGGATCTCTATCATAAACGGTAGCTTTCATTTGGCCAAGCATGCTATCAATTTACTTATACATCTCCTCAAGGCTGTGACCTATGTCACAAAATTAAAGTTTGGGTTTGTGTTTGGCAAAGACAAAAATTGGATGAAGTTCGTGAACTGATAAACTTTGAGAAAATATTGTGGTTAAATAAGAATAATATAAATATTGGAGTTCAAACATTAAATATACTTAGTAAGTGATATTAATTCTAAAAGTACACAATTAAAAAAATTGTGTACATTGTAGTTTATCATTATTTAAATTTAGTATTATTAAAAATTTGTAATTAAAAAAGTGACCTAACCTTAATTTGTAATTAAAAGTAAAAAGAAGAGGAAAAAAATGAAAAGGAAGATAAAAAAACCCAAAGACAAGATGATCTCTGGCAAATGTTACTTTCTCAACAGTTTACTTCTAGCAATGGTAGAGAATCAGAGATTACTTCCAGCAAATAGCAGAGGCTTACTTCCAGCAATGTAGGCTTCCAAAAAATATTAGAGAATTATTTTCATGTCTGTGGCCAAAGACGAAGACATTGATTGGACAAAAGAAATAAGCGTCCTTGAGTTTGCGAAAAAGTATCAAACTGCCAATGGCGATTACCACCCTTGCAAGTTGCAGACAAAGATTTGTTGCCTGCCAACAATGATAATTAATAATTACTAGACACCACCAAGCATGCGATATGTTTTTTAGATGTTAAAAGTTCATTTCATAGGAAAAGAGTCTGTAATATAAAAATAAAACCCTAAATTTTTTTTTAAATTTCTTACCAATGATGGCAAGCCCTTGTCCATACAAATTTTAGGGTGAATTGGAATGAATTAGAGGAGCTTTTTTTTCTTAGTTCACCTGATTTTGAACTTTAGTTGTGACAAGCTGTGACTAGAGAATTTTCAATTCTGATGACATTGAAAACTAAGGATAAAAAGAGGTGATATATCTCATATCTAACTACAAGCCATTATTGATGACTATCTCCTTCACTTTCCTCCCTTGCTTTGTTTTAGACCCTTTTATCTAGCTCAATCGTATGTCATGATCATAATTTGCAGCGGCTTTTGCAACTTAATCATCCTCTCCAGTAGAATTAGTATGAAGAAAATTTGGTCTCAACTATTTTGAGGAATTTCTTCCTTGAAAGGACAGGAACAATGCCAATGAGGTGTGGTGCTTGCAATTGAACAGTTGTATATCTATTGCACCCTCCACAACCTTTTTCACTCACTTGATTTTCTTGATGTCATTGAATGCATCATACATGACATGCACCCAACAAGGGGTTCAATAATTGTGCCTGTACTAATCCCTCTGCTGCTCTACATGCATGTGCTGAATCATTAAGCTTTTGCACTAATTTTGGAGACCAAGTTCCTCAAGGGCATCTCTCAGGATTTGAAACTTGAATTCAACATCCTCGTGTTTTTTGGATTAGTTAATTTCCCTGTGGAGGTAAGATCCTCTTCTATTTTTCTATAATATTGATTAGTGGGTGGAATGTAATGACTGCAGCCATGTTATATCCATATGGCGCTCACTCCTCCATCAATAAGTTAACCTTGGAATGCATATTTTCAATGAAATAGAATTTTCTATTTATTGGGAGTCACTTGGATATTTTGGATTGAGGAGAGCTTTACCCAGTTTGAACCTTACTTGATCTTGGGGGTTGGGGGAAATCATTTGCCAGAGATGATAAATACTTTGAGCGCTTTTTTTGGTTTCAAGGTTTGGGATAACCAGCTTATTTAAATCTGGAATGAAGTGCAGATGGGGCTTTAATATCTGGATGAGAGGTCAATTATTTTAGAAATGACTTCCTTTAGTTTGGTGAAGTTTAACTTTCACTTGTGTTTGTGACTCTGTAGGAATAGCATAAAACATTATATATGATTTAGGCAAGTAACTTGAGGAAGAAATGAGTGCCAAGGAGAGTAACTTTGTGATGAGGATGATGTAGCTCCAACAGGATTAGAAAGTGGTTTTCTTAAGATAGAAGAGCCAGTGGCTAAAGCATGAGATGGCCAAAATCATTATGTAGAATCTAATTTAGTCTCTTGTCCTTTCACTGTTTATGATAGGGAAAAACTGCATTTTAGATCTGAGATAGCTTTTTCTATCCGGTGCAGGTATATTCCAAGGGAGTTAAAAGCTATTATTAGGTTGTCAACACCTCCAAATCTGAGCACAGCCATTGGACAGAGTTCAGTAAGGGTTTCGATGAATTTGGAGGGTGTAGAAACCCTGGAGCATCATTGTCTGGGGTTCTTTGCTAACTTGAGCGCTCAGTGGAGAGGATCTGTTGCTAGTCAAGGTGCATTTGCAGCAGTATCGCCAAGGTGTTGTTGGGCTGCACTAGAATTTTGAATTTAAACATCATTTTGGTTGGGGTTGGAAAAGAATGAGCCCCTATGGTCCCCCAAGTTTTTGGGATGCGGGATGATGGGACATGTTTACAGTATGGGGGTACTTTCGGGTCATTTTTGTGGGGATGGCAGGAGAGGGCTGGCAAAAAATTAAGATTTTTTTTTGGTAAGTAGCTGCTATGGGGCAGCAACCTTTATATTAAAAAATAGATTTTTTTTAAAAATATTGAGAAATTTCAATTATTCATATCACAACATGGGTAAAAAATTCATCGTGGATAGAGTTCAGTCAGGGTTTCGATGAATTTGGAGGGTGTAGAAACCCTGGAACGCCATTGTCTGGGGTTCTTTGCTAACCTGAGCGCTCAGTGGAGAGGATCTGTTGCTAGTCAAGGTGCATTTGCAGCAGTATTGCCAAGGTGTTGTTGGGCTGCCCTAGAATTTTGAATTTAAACATCATTTTGGTTGGGGTTGGAAAAGAATGAGCCCCTATGCTCCCCCAAGTTTTTGGGATGCAGGATGATGGGACGTGTTTACAGTATGGGGGTACTTTCGGGTCATTTTTTTGGGATGGCAGGGGATGGCTGGCAAAAAATCTATGTTACCCCGAGTTTCCGGGACAGGGGGACGGGGAAACGGGTTTCCGGGACGTTTTTTTTTTGGCCGGAGCAGGGGACGGCAGGGGACGGCTATATATATATATATATTTATATCTTAATTTATTTTATAATTTATATAGAAAATCAGAAATCTGATTTCTCAAATATATTCATGAATTTGAATTCATAACATTGTTACATTCATCATAGCTGTAGCAACACAATAATTTAAATTAATTCATCATAGCTGTAGTTTTATGAATTTGAATTCATAACATTTAAACATTGTTACATTCATCATAGCTGTAGCAACACAATATTTTAATTAATTCATCATAGCTGTAGCAACACAAAAAGTTATCAAGATTCAATTATCTTTGCATCAATGTATCACTATCAAGCTCAACTATAGTCTATCATATAATGTCAATGTAAACGCTGCTGTGCGAAAACGTGGGCCTCCAACCGTAAACGCTGCTGTCTAGACTCCAACCTGTCCGTCGCGTCTAGACTCCAAACCCGTCTTTAAGTTATTACATATGATATGTTACAAATAACATATCATATGTTAATGTTGTTAACTTATTTGATATTTCAATATTTTATTACCCGCGCGTGGGGCCCGCGAATGGGCTTTAAATATGTTTTTTTTTAAAATTTATTTTTCTTTGACGCCGGAAACCCCAAGTAGTCCTCGGGACGAACGGGGGACGGCAAAACAGTCCCCGGGACAGTCAATGGGCACTGGAAATGAGTTGACCGTTTTCGAAGTTTCCGGGACAGGTTTCCGATTTTCCTGCCTAGGTGGGGACGGCTTGGAAACGTTCCCCCGTCCCCGAAACCGTCCCCGTTTCCAAAACCTCAGGCTTAGGGCCGGAAACGCGTCCCCGGGTAACATAGCAAAAAATAAAGATTTTTTTTGGTAAGTAGCTGCTACGGGGCAGCAACCTTTATATTAAAAAATAGAATTTCTTTTTTAAAATTGAGAAATTTCAATTATTCATATCACAACATTGGTAAAAAATTCATCGTAGACATTGTGGAAGCTTAATACATATTACATAGCATTAGACTTGAATTGAGATTTCACATGAGAATCGACAAACAAATTAACAAAGATCAAATGTTTTAATTGTCAATGTGCATACATATGATATATAAGTATAACAAAAATGGGCAAAGGATCCAAGTCTTAACTATGGAATGACATAAACATAGAACTAAGAAAATATATGGATGTCCCAAATTGACAGATGCTATTGGGAGGTCTAAATCAACATAGGAGCTTGGGTTTGAATCAATACCAATATAAGGGGCTGGTCAGGCAATGGAACCCTAACCAATCCCTCATATGTCTCCTCATCGATCTATATTGCATCTTTAGGATCGACATCCCAACTTAAGGCCGGAGTTTGATGATACTTAAGAGCTTGGTGATCTTGTAGCCGCAAAGCAGTGTGTACAACCATCGACTTCTCTGATTATCAAGAGGTAAGGTTCTTCCTCTTGACTTATTGGATGAAGTTATATGTGAACCAATTCCTCTCTACAACAAAGGAATTGACAACCCGTGAAAGAAGACAAATTACAAGCACTCTCAACTCTAGTGCATCCTTTGCCATGCCTCGTTGATCATCCAATAGGGTCAGTTTGTGCTAATGTAGCTCTATTTGACCTCGCTTCTGCTCTACTAAAGGTTGGACCACATAGATTGGCAAATTCAAGCCATTGTGTGCAAAGTAAAGTAGATTCCTTTTCGATATACATTTTCTTGAGGGCTTTCATGAAGCCTTCTTTCACCATTTAAAAATGAGATGGAGGCACTCTCTTAGGTCTCATTGCATACGATTTGGGATTGAGAGCATAGGATACCATGTAAAGTGAGGTGTTCATAATATGTTCCACTGTCGTGTCACAATGTGCCTAAGATGCTCCCAACAAAATCCCAAAGTGGGGTCCTTGCTATGAATTTCTTGCTTGATCTGTCCAAGTATTTTATCAAAGTTCTCATAAATGTTAAAGTGAGTATATTTTTTTCTTTTTGGTTGTTTAGATATGTAAAATAGGTTTAGGTTTTGTTTGGAGGGGTGGGGTGTCCTTGTATGTCCACCCATCCCTTTTTTTATTATTTAAGAATGTCTTTTTAAAAAAATTTGAAAATAGTCAAAATGCAGTTGGGCCATAGGAGACGGTTAGCTGTTTGCTAGTGTCCCCTGCCTTCCCTGCCAAGTTTCGAGGCATTTTTCTTTTTTTGGGCTTGAAAGGGGACAAGGACCTTGGCATTTTTGAGCTGTCCGAGAGTCCGTGAAATCTCTCCTATAGGGATTGAGGCAAAAAACGTAGTGGATGCATTCCCGGGGAGCATAGCATTCTACATCCTAAGAGTTGCTACAATTCTGATTCGGGTCCTCTAGCATTCTAACATCCTCCTAGCACATGCATAGTAGGGATTAGAGTCATTGCAAGCTAAAAGGATTGTATGTACACGTGTAACTAACAAGGACTGTTAACGTTTTCATTTTCGGACCCGTATTTGTTTTTTGGTGCGTTTATATTTGCAGATCTGTTCATAAATTGGTCCTCATTTACTAGTTAATTAGGAGTATCATAAATTGGTTTAAAATAAATAAATAAAAGTGATAGAGAGAGAGAGCTGTGGCTGGAGCTAGGACTGCGTGTCTTGCAAATAGGGTTAGGAGATTTCTTCTTCAAAACAGCCCAGGTATCTTCCAAAGAATTTTCCAAACCCTTGTTAACCTTCTGAAGGACATTGCATTAGGAAAGATCTGTCTTAAGTTTTTCAATTCTGTAAGCAAACAATTCTCAGTTCATATATGCAAATCGCTTTCAGAATTTAGATATGTGGAACAAATTGGCATATACACACATATACATACATATTTATGTATTTGAAGGTGTATATAAATATGTGTGTATGTGCTTAATCAGCAATATTTCCTTTACTGCATCCTATAGTTTTCTGCTCTGCAGTGGCTCATAAGTTGAATAGTTATTAATGATTTAGAGGTAAGAGACTTGCTGGGCAGCTCTTTCCATGAATTCTTTTTCTGAAACTACACTTGCTGTCCACAAATCACTCTAGTACAAAAGGGGCCTACTGTAAATATTCAGTCATAGAATCACCATTGAGGCACAACCACTTTGCATAAGATAGAGAAACGGACAACTGTGGGCATATTATAAATCAAATAATAGTATTTCAGTCTTTGAAGTTATTAATCTTCAACTTAAACCTCTGTACTTCTATTTACTGAAGCTACTGCTTAACTTAGTTAACCTGTAAGTGCTATATAGTCGCTGAAATTAATTCTGAGCACTTTCCGATGTTAATGGAAGATTATAGAACAATATAAATAATCCTTTGTTAAAAGCTTGTTCAATGCTATGGCTCCACAATCATTTGATAGTATGGTGCTGGCCTTGAATGAATATGTTATCTATTACACCACTTGTTGTGCATTACTATCGCTGCTCTTGGAATAAGCAATGGCTGCTCAGCACAATGTTTAATGTTATGTAACCCTGAATGTCGTTATATCCTGCTCCATACTAGTTAATACACAAACATTACCTAAGTGCTGTACTCATGTTGGATGTTCTCCTCTAGTAAGGGCAAATCATAGAATGATCTGTTATTGTTATCATACTTATGGTGTTATACTAAACTTGGAATGAGAACGTTCTTATTTTGGTAATTCTGAACCATTCATCTTTATATCACTACTGCTATAAAAGTCTGGAAAATCTGTCCTTATATCTTTGTTCAAAATTGAAACACTAGAGAGAACTTGTTACAATAACATCGTAAAAGAGTAATATAACTAATCCAAATGACTATTAGAGGTGGAGTGAGCATACTACTCTTACGCATAGGTAGACCTTATTCATATTTTTACTTTAACCTCATAATAAGCACTGTGGATATTTATAGTGGGTAACTTAGGATTCCGCCTGACTCGCCCGAGTGGGTGTATGATGGCGAATAATTGTTTGGGGAAACGGATAATGCCTCGAAAGGGTTGCGCCCCCACAACACTTACATCAAACAAAGTAGAAACCAGAGCTACATATTGTTAGAGAGTGCGAGTTCCAAGGGTCTTGATCCTGTGGATACGGGTATGTAGGTGTATATGCTGGAAATCTACCTGTCGGGAGCACGCTCAGACATGCAAACGTTAGAGATATAAATCAATAAACACACATTAACATATCTACGAACATGCTCTAAAACAAAACTTCCATCATAACTTTCGATGAGCTGAACAAGGGTACCCAATGCCTTGTTGATTTGCTTTTAGAGATGTATGTTGGTGTGCTCTCCCAACACAATATCTAGTCTCATTTGAAATGCATGAAAAAATGAGCTCATAACTTAAGAACAAGTACAAGGAACTTGTCTCAAGCTTTCACCATTGATAAAAATGCAAGAACTAGGCTAAGATGATATGCAAGATCTAAGCTAAGATGATATGCAAGATTCAAAGAAACTAAGATTCATTCTATTTAAGCCTAAGATGTGATTTTTAGATTTTCAAATGAACTAAAAAGCATGAAACATGAATATGAACTAAGAATTCTAAAGCTAAACTAGCATGATAACAATGCATAAAAATGAAGATGATTTGCTTTTGGCAAGGGTCTCTATTTATAGATTTTTGGAAGGAAGGAGAGGGTTTGAATGAGGTGGAGCTCATGTGGCATCCACATAGGTGCCACATGAGGGACACATAAGCCATGCAAGAGGCTAAGTTTGCTCACACATGTGTGAGCAACTTGTGATGTGATGGGTCAAGATGTACTTAAAGTACACATGTGAATGATCTTGTAAGAGGTGTAAGAGTTTTTGTCCAATAAAACACGTTTAGAAAGTGTAAAAAAGTGTCATCAAGGTTGTAAGAAACCTTGTTGGCACCAAATTAAAATAAATTTGAAAAGTCAAATTTAGAAATTCGCTCACACGTGTGAGCAAATAATTAGGACTAAAATGTGTAGGAATCTTGAAATTAGCTTAATTAACCTTAGTTAATTAGTGAACAGGTCTATTTGGTGAGAGTGATGTGAGGCAGGTTAGGATCCAAGTTCAAATTAGTTTAATCCAAATTAGATTTAGATTAATTGTGGTTTAGTAGAATTAAGTCATGTGGAAGAATAAATAAATTATAAATTTATTTAAAAGGGAAAAATGAGGGAAATGTATATAAATGATATTTAATACATTAAAGGTGGAATAATATTTAAATTAAGATTTAAATATTATGAAAATGAATCATATTTAATTAAATAAATAGAAGAATATAACAAATATAATTAATTAAAATTAACTATAATGTTATGGAAATATTAATTAAATTAATATAAAGACGATTTTGGATGTCTACAGTAGGTAGCATAGAGATGAAGGATACCTCCAGCGCACAAGTACCTTGGACATTGTTGTGGTAGTTCAATTGTTGTCATAAATTCTAAAATTAACAAAATTTGTAGAAGAATGATTCTCAGGAAGGTACCTATACCCGGCTGGATGCCCGAAATCCGAGAGGGGGTATAGGACATAAAATTTCTCTTGGTGATTTTGCACCCAGCTAAAGGCCCGAAATCCAAGGGAGGGTACATATCCTATTTTTGTAACCTTGCAAAGGTCCTTGGCACAGTCCTAGGAATACCTTGCAAGCTACTCCAGAGCTTGGGGGGTCACTGGAGTGAAAAAACTTTGATTAGAGCAGAAGAGAAATCATGTCGTCACTGGAGTGAAAAGACTCTAATCAGAGCAGAAGAGAAATCATGTCTATATTAATTCTCATCCCGGATGGATGGAGGTACGACTTTTAGATCACTTACATTGTATCCTACTCCATATGGGTGGAGGTATGATCTGAGAAGACTGTTTATAATCCCATCTTGTTTGGATGGAGGTACGACTTCTAAATCACTTATATTAATTCCTGCCCCATATGTTTTCGTATTCCGTACGAATAGAGGTGTGATCCGGATTGATCACCTTATGGCCCAATACAATGAGCCTGAATTGGCTATTGTATACTGTCGCTCTTGTGGAAGGAGAGTTATATCTCCTGAATTAACACTGAAAAGTAAAAAAAAATAGCCTTGACTACTCTGCACTAATATGTTATTGTTATCTTCTCTTAAACTGTTATTTTATTTTAGGACAGGGTTGGTGGGTCCTTACACTTTTACACTTTCAGTATTAGACATGGTGACTCTTCCTGTTAGAAGCAAATGGGATTATGCTCTCTCTTATTTTAATTGTTGCTTTGGGCACCTGCAGGGTTTATTTTGCTGCCATAATAAGACAATTGTATTTCCTATCTTTTCTCGGAGTTCATTGATTTGTATATTAGTAACTGTATTTGAGTGGGCATTGTTTCCTTGTTCCTCAGGATGGGCGACGTTTCAAAAAGTATAGAGGCATGGGTTCTCTGGAGGCCATGGAAAAAGGGAGTGATACTCGATATCTTGGGGATAAATCTAAGCTAAAAATTGCACAGGGGGTCTCAGGGTTGGTGACTGATAAAGGCTCAATTTTGAAGTTGATTCCTTATACCATGCATGCAGTGAGGCAAGGTTTCCAAGATCTTGGAGCACCATCTCTGCATGTTGCTCACAAGAACACCAGATCAGGAGCTTTGAGATTAGAGGTATGCTTTTGTACCAACAAAAGCAATGATTTTGCAAAGAACTATTTACATTTGATTGTTGTACCACATATATGTACCATGGATCAGTTTGGCTTCTGCTTTGTAATTCTGACTGCATGCAATACCCTTTTTTCCATCATTAGTTAGGTTCATCTGTTCTTGACTGCGTAGTGGGACTTTGGCATATAGTTAGGTATTGCTTGCAAGATATACACAGTTCTGTCATCTTTCATTAATTTATATGTACTAAAGTCTAAAATATATCAAATAAATGCATTTTAGATTATATCTTTGGTCTAGATGTTTTGACTTGTTATGCTGTAGGATTCTGGAGTCTACAAACTTTTCCTCAGTTTTTGATACCTTTCATGAGAGTTCTGAAAATTTCGTGCTGTTACATTAGGCTGTTTTTGCCATTTTTAATACCATTTCCCCTGGATTCCCAGCTTGCAACTGTTTTAAAAATAACTGAATAAGTATCACAAAGTCTTCCATTTCCAGGCGTAGCTGTCCCTGTTTGTGATATGCACATTCTCATCATTTCTAAGTACCTGTTGGCATTTCTGTGCAATCCTCCATTTTCATAAGTGTCTCTGTGCAGTACTGCCATTCCCATGGCACAGCGAGATAGAGGGGGTAAAATAGTGAATAGAGTTCACCTGCATTTCAATTTTTTCATTGGATACAGCAGTTTTAAAGTGAAGGTCAGGATTGGTAAAGGGTCTGACACGAACCAAGTCTCAGTTCAGTACTCCAGATTGTTGTTTCCTCCTTATAAATAGCACATTACTGTGAGTAAAGAGATCATTTCTTTGTGGACGTGAAGTAGCTCTAGGAACAGTTAGTATGTATTTTAGAATTCATTGGGGGATTTTGCATTTCGCTTTGTCTGGAAGTTTACCATGTCCTACTAGTCTGTAGATATGCTCATATAGAACTAATTTCTCTGTACCTCTCATCTTCAAATGATAAAAGATTTATTCTTTGTTCAGGTTCGCACTGGTGCTGCTCAGGCTGAAGGTGGCGTCCATGACTTGTTCTCCTATGAGAAGAAGCGGTTTTGAGTTCCAATGTGCTATGGATAGGTTTTTCTGTCACACCCCTTCATCTGCACAGATAGGCAATATTTATCGAGTTAATGGAAGGATTCCGAGGTGAAGGTTGATAGTTATTTACTAATATTTATATAAATGATACGTATCTATATTAATAAATCTGTTTTCCTTATGTCTTTTCATTTTGTATTTTTTCGTCGACTCTTTATTATCTTGCGGTTGCCTCTTTATGGCCGTAAGATTGAGTGTGAATTTTCAAAACCAAATTTTGAAGTATACAAGAATGTGTGGTATTGTCAGCAGCAAAAATGTTTTGGGGGAAAAAATCAGCAAACTAAAAGTGTAAGGTGTTTTTTTTTGGAAAAATTGGAATTTAAATGGGGAAAAACCAGATTTGAAAAAAAGCAAAACATTAAAAAATGTCGAAAAAGAGACAAAAACTACTTGTTTTTGGAGTAAAGGCATTTTCATAGCATAGAGATATATAAAGCAAATAAAATAGAAAGTTTAGCCCATGAATTGTCTAAAATAAAGAGTTTAGCCCACGAATCGTCCAAATAAAAAGCTTGTCTAAAATAGTAGAATGCAGTGTAGCATGTAAGCTTTGCTAAAAATGATTCTTTGAAAGTTCTCAATGTAGTTGATAAAGTTATTACTAAGTTAACAATAAAACAGTTCAATGAATGATATGCGAGTAAACCTCTAGTCTTGTTGTATGATGTGAGTGGATGGTGAAAAGTTATTAACAACATTGTTTTCTCAATTATTATTGATATCAAAAGAATGTTTATTCATAGAGACTATAATAGGGGAAGCGTATCAATAGTTGTTATAGCTAACTTTGTGCACCCACAGATCCAAAATTGTACATCGGATTTCAACATTTTTTTTGGTTGTCTTTGTATGCGAATGCGACTTTACTGCATATAGCTATTGTTTTGGCTTCTAGACAGGGACGCTTCTGGCTTCTAGGTAGGGACGCTACACACGTGATATCCCCATTTTGAAATATAATTTAATAGTAAATATTAATTATAGAAGAAAAATTAATAAATAAAATTATAGAATAATCTAATTTTGATATAATAATATAATATATAAATATAATAATATTAGAACAATAAAATATAAATAATTAATAATATTAAATAATGATAAAATAATAAACCATAATTTAATTTACTCTCCTTTTATAGCCAATAATCTCAAGAACGACATTCGTATGGCAACATCACCGATTAAGTTGGCCAGTCCATTAGCGAATCCTGAACAAGAAGAATATCGTGCGTATCTAGCGTTGAATAGCACATGAACAACCATAAATAGTTTGCAAGTACCAACGGCCCAATAATATGTAGACGG
>MU224538.1:2983073-2993300 GCA_018584345.1 Thuja plicata | reverse complement strand
ATTTGCTATATAAACAACTCATTTGCCAAAAACACAATTTAATTTTATAGAAAAAACTAATGTATTTGTAAAAACAAAATTTAATTTACAATCCTTATCAATTTGGCAAAAATGAAAATGAAATTTATAATTTATAGTGATGAATAATAAAAAAGGAAGGACCTCATGTTCTAATTATTATTTATTAAAATTTGTTAACGAAAAGTTCATTAAACTTAACACTTATTTTATTTTTCATTAAAAAAATACTTGTAATTCCTCTTTTGAAAAGAGGGACTCTTGATGTACATATCTCTTGTGTATGCTGTAAAACACAATAATTTACAGATAAAATAAAAGTTTAGATATATGCCTTCTTATAAAATATAATATAATATCATAGCTTTTTGATTTAATAAGCTATGATAATATAATCCAAATTAATTTAAAAAATAAAAATCTGAATAAAATTCTTCTTTGGAAAAGCCAGACTCTGATGTACATATCTCCTGTGTATGTTGTAAAACACAATAATTTACAGATAAAATAAAAGTTCAGATATACACCTTATAAAATATAATATAATATCATAGCTTTTTGATTTAATAAGCTATGATAATATAATCCAAAGTAATTTAAAAAATCAAAATCTGACAGATATCTTGTTGGATTTACATAATCAAACAATAAGTTATCAATTTTATCTATTATAGAAAGTATCTGTTATACTTTTGAAAAACATTTTATTTAATAGATAACATTGATTTTATTTTTATCAGATTGATTTAAATTACGATTTTGACCATTGAAGCATCATGGAGATGCCAAATATTAATTGATTCATAACCTCTTAACCTGTACAAATATTAAAAAAGTCACAGCTCTGCAAATTTGCTGCATAACATTTTTGAACAAAAAAAAATTCTGAACATAAATAAATAAAGATTTAACATGATTTTTTTCAAACATTGAAGTTTAATTTTCTTGTTTGTGTAGAAAGTATAAACATGAGGAATATGAATTCCCATGGGTGCAACTTTCCAAAAGGCTATCTAGATGCCTATACATAAATTATTATTTATTGAAAATTCTAATATGAAGAAAAGGTATAATCTTATGAATAAAGGAAAAAAGATTATTGTCTTCTTGGTAATATCATTTTAAACTAAATTCGATTTTATAACACTAAAAATATAAGATGAATTTAAAATTAAAAAAAAATTACCCTATTTCTTGTTCTAATCACTAGAAATATTGAAATGGGCCAATTCAAATTGGAAATAATTAGAAAGAAGACATTAAAAACTAAAGAAAAATGAAAGATGTTTTTTTCTAAAACTTTATATTTAAAAAGAAACTAAGTAATTATTTTTCACGCAGTACAGAGAAAAATAATTGCAAAGATCTTTGCATTGTTTACAAAAAATTGCTAACCTGCTTAACCTAGAGAATGTGGACTGCATATGCTCAGTTTGCATGCTCAGTTTGCTTGTTGTAGAGAAAGTTGCTCATGGGAAGAACTTCTGTGAGACTCAAATATATATATGCAAGTTGTTACGCTTTATTTGTAACGGTTTTAATAAAACCTCAACAGGTGTGACCAACGATTTATTGTATTCATTGTTACGGTTTGCAAAACTTCCAGTTTTCTTTAATGAACAAACTGAAAGTCTTTACTCTGCCTGTCATTAACTGACCTTTCATTAACTTTGAACAAGAGATAACAAGTAGTTATTAATACAGGTCATTAAATTTTAACAGGAGATTTGCCGAGATGAACGTTCTGCACAACAAATTGCCGAGATGAATGCTCTCCACAACAAATTGCCGAGATGACCGCTCTCCAAATGTTGGACATGGAATGCTGACTGTCATTGTAGATACGCCTCTCGGCGTAATCAACGGTCAAGCTCTTAAGTGAGTCAATGAAGACGGTGACAACAAACATCCGATTACTTTTGTCGATTGTGGAAAGGAAAGGAAAGGAAAGGAAAGGAAAGGTAAGGTCCTTTTATAGTCCACTATACCAGCCATATGTTTTTGGGTCTACATATGGTGATAGTAATATGGGACTACCTTGTACTCCTTGCGGGAGACATCCATTATGCTACAAATGAGGTGTACATACCCTACCCCCCAGTGGGATAAAGCTAACAAGTCATGTTTTGATCGATCAAAGGTACTAATATTATAGATGAAGATTAGAGACTACAAACTAATAAATAATGATTAATCTAAAGACAATCTCAACAATTAAAGTGGATAATAAGATAAGTGTAAATGACAAGTATTAATGCAAATCATCGATGTCAATTATGAGGCAGCGATTACACTAATTGATATTCTAAACAAACTTGAAGAGACACGATTCATATAACGAATCAGATTATTATGAAATAGTATGATTTACATATTGAAGTAATGCAATTATTGAGTGGCATAAATACATGTCTCTAGAATACAACCAATCCTTTCAACCAGCAAGATATAAGAGGTAAATCGATCTTATTCTATGAGGGGCAGTAAAAAACATTTATATATCTTATCTTATTGAAACCTTCTCAGATTGATCGCTTTCTTTATCAGATAGATTCATATCAGAAATAACATTCCCCACTATAAGCAATAGGAAGATAATATAACACATTCCTTATTGAAAAATCAGAGAAGGCTAAAATCTTGATCATTGAATATCAAGATCAACTTGCATAATTAATATCATTAATAATAAGATATCGCAGGGATCAATATCCTATCTACATATCGTTCTTTGAATAATAATATTATTCATATCAATTGCATCAATCCTGAAATAATTCATAGTAATATTTGAGGACTTGAAGAAAGAGGTCTCTTGGGACTTGGAATTCAAGGCAGACATTACGACACACTATGTGATCTATTATGTGTGCAAGAGTCAAAAAGTGTGGTCATTTCAAAGTGTTGCTCGATACCTACTTAAAGATGCCACAATAACCATGCACTACAACCACCTCAAAAACTGCCAACACTTATGCACAAAATGCCCCAGTAGTCGTACGCTATGGGTACCATTATAGTTGCACAAATCCTTTAATTAAAGTTTGAAAATTCAACTACTGGGGGTACAAGTGGTCGTCTTTTAGTATATGTGAATTTATTAATGGGCTTTTAGTTATCATTTTTTGGTTTCTTTGAAGTTAGTGATTGGGGGGTTGGGTGAGCAAGGAGTGAATGGTAATCTAAGCATGGGCGGTAACTAGTGCTCCTCCCCTATCATGAAAAACCCTGAAAATTCTGAGAGCTTAGTAAAAGACCAAAACAACTAAAATAAACATGTTTGTATCTTAGTATGATAAACATTTTTTTATCATTCTAGGATTTCCGAATAGGAAACTTCAAAAAATATATCATCCAAGTAAAAATGTGACCAATTGATAAAAGACATCATTTCTCATAACATGTAGAGTCCTACGTTATCTGGGGATGTGTCCCTACCTTAAAACCCATGTACCCGTACTGGAAACAGTTTTGGGACGCGGGGATGGCCAGAGAACGTCCCCCCAGTCCCCAATTTTTGAAATTCAATTGAAAATGTCTTGGAAACTCAAGGACGTCAAATTTTTTTTTTGGGGACAATCGTATGTCCTGTGACGGTTAGGGATGCCTTATCCATCCCTTGGTTGTCCTCAGGACGAACGACCGTCCATGATGGAAATGGGTGACAACAACTTAAAAAACATAAATTTCTATTAAAATATTGATTTTATGGACGATCGTCCATGACGGAAATGGTTGTTGACAACTTAAAAAACATAAATTTCTTAAAAAGTATTTATTCTTATTAATTGTTATGTGGGTCCTCCTCCCAAGTTTGCCCTAACATGCATTTTGGTTTGTTTTTGGTGCATTAGTTTTATTTTTCTCAAAGCTAAAAATAGAGTAGCAACAAAGAGAGTGTTTGAAGAAGCCATTGAAAGAATAGTAGCAAGTGCAAGTGATAAAATGAAGAGAGGACAAATGTCTTTCTTGAAGCTTGGAAGAGGCAAGTTACTCTTGATGAGTGCGTCAAAATACCCCTCAACATAATTATCCTCCAAGACACCAATAGAAATGATTAAATCAAATTATCCATCACAACAAATAAGTATTTTACAACTAACACCAATTAAATGATTTGCTGGGTAAATGTTATGAACATATGCATGGCTCTTGAATCTGAAAAATTTATTCAAATTCAAAAATTCAACATCAATACACACTGAGAATGCAACACCATATGTCTATATTATTCGCATAAACAAACCCCAACCCTTATTACATAAAAAAACTAGGTTTAAATAGATTTTTCAACTTCTAAAATGCCAAACCCATAACTAGGGTTTTTGGCATAACAAAATGAAAAATAAAGATTAACAAGCTAAAATCACTTATAAACTATTACAAAATGGATTGACAACAAGTTCCATGAGTTTACATCGTGACATGGCCTTCATTCATGCATAAACGTGCCTTACGATCATGGGATGAAACTCAAGTTTGGGTGGCTAGAACTGAACTTGTCCAGATCCACTCTTCTTGCATTTTACTTGAGTTTTAACTGTAACGAAATTGAGCTTTATCATTTGCACGACCATGGAGATGACTAAAGACAAGAAAGAAAGCATTTGGAAGAAGATTCCCTTTCTGAAAAATTGCTACAACAGTGAAAACGTGGCTTCTTTTTACTCCTAGGTTTCTCACTTGCCAGCAAATGCAAAACCATAAAAATGACCCCAAAATTTATCTCCATAGATTTAGAGATGTGCCACAAGCTCTGGGTATGTAGTTCTAAAGGTGTTCATAGCCTCATAGATTTTTTTGATGTCTGGGGTCTGCACAACAAACAAGAGTCAGTAACTCATTCAATAGTTTTATTGAACTAACTAACTAAAAGTGGGAAGCAAACTAAGAACAAAAGGAAAACTATCTAAATGCAACATCACCATCACACTCTAAAGAAGATCTCATAGTTTATCTCCCTTAGATCTAATCGAGTGTAGAAATTGTCAAGTTTAAATCCCCTTTTGTGATAAATGATTTATTTTGGGGTTCGAGGGTGTGGCATACTTGAAACTTTTCGAAGGTTGAGGGTGTGGCATCCCCGAAACTTTTCAAAGATCATCCCTGAAACTTTTCAAAGTTTCAAAGGTTGGGGGTGTCGAGGTCTTAGACCCATTTCGGGTGTCGAAGGTCTTGGGACCCCCAAAAGCCCAAAATTGACTTTCAACTATTCGATAGAATTTTTCAAAGGAAAATCAGGGTTTCAGGGATCATGCACCTTGAAGACGATTTCCATACTCGAACAATCGAAACTACCAAAGTTCGAAGAAAAAAGACTAAAAAATAAAATAGGAAACAAAAGGCAAAAAAAAGAAGGGCTGTTGGCTTTCTTTGCTGGTAGTCTGTGCTGGGGGGCTCCTGAAATGCCTATCTCCTTTTCCGTCAGTTATCTCTTTTTGGGTTGAGCTTCTATTTCCTATCTCACTGTTGGTGTAAAGGGTTACGGTTCCCTTCAAAAACTATTTTACCCTTAATCAAAAACAAAAGGGATACACTATAGTTGAAGGTGCTTGCCTCTTGCCTCCTTGCACAGGGTAACAGTTCCTTTTCTGCAAAGAGGAATTGGTCTACGTATGGCTTTATCCACTCCATTAAGAGAAACATACTCACCTCTAGATGCACAACGAAGCTAGTGGCCATGCATGGTGCTCTTCGACTTCAGATCATTAGACTCCAAAGTATCGACAGACTCTGACTTTAGAGTGGGATGTTGATCTTGAAAATGTGGCCCAAGTTGATGAGGAGGAGGCCCAAGTTGATGAGGAGGAGACACAACTGGGATTGGTTGGGGTTCTGTTGGATGAGGTGGAACATGACAATAGAAATGACTCAGAGGAGGACTCTGATTATGATGCAATGTTGGAAGATGCATAATAAAATCAGTAATGTGCTTTGTTTTTCTATATTTTGATTTTTATATTAAACATGAATGTTTGAAACTATATGGCAGTAGTTTAGCCTTTGGGCATTTTGTATGTTATTTTTTAATATCACATGCATATTGACAATGAATTATGAATTATGAATGCATATTGAGTATTGACTATTTAAATATTATATGTTAAGGTTCTATGATGTTTAGATGGCACACTTTATACATGTTTTCATATGAATGTAATGTATATATCTTAAATTTTTCCTTATATTTTATATAGTCGTTCCCTTTGTCGTCCCCAAACTTGGCAAAAAAATTTGCTCTCTCGGAGACTCCTCGCCTCCAATTGTCCCCGTTTGGGAAACCTTGTGTAACCTTGGTAGAGTCAAATGGGTATGAATGATGTATTTTCAAACATTCCAGTTACAAAGCCAAGTCACACTCAAAAGCTTTTTTATCAAACCAATTATTGTAGTAGAAGTTGAAAGTAGACACAAAACACATGTACGTTGATAAATATTCATAATATTAGAATAAACACATAAAAACACAATGATCAAGATTTTGATGTCACAAAGATTGGACATCTTGGGTAATGTTGGGTTATAAACATTAGGCTGATGTTATCATGCAACCAAGGATTTTTGTTCTACAACTTGAGAGAACAATAAAATGTTATCAAGAAAAAAAGATGACATATACATAACATTACCTCTTCACTTCTAGTATTGAGAACATGTAAAAAAATGAAACTATATCAATCAATTCATCAAGAAAAGAAATGATATGATATATAGCCATGTTAGCATTGAATTCCAGCCATTTAGCCAAGAATATGATTAATTCTTTCTAAAGAACTAATTTACAAGTCTATCAGTATAGAAAAAGACCAAATGTTTTTTGGACCAAATTACCAACCAATCTTCACAATAACAATTTAGTTGTGCAGAGAATAAAGATAAGAAGTAGATGAAAAATTAAACCATTATAAAGTAGACATAAAATATGAAATAGACACAACAAATTAAACTATAACTTTAGACTATAGCCCATTCACATATCATACAAGTAAACTAAACTGTAACCTTAGAATATAGCGCAAGCCATGTCTTCCACTCTTGCAGCAAGGTTAATTGGTGAAATCTTGTTCGAGTCCTCTACATTAGTGCTTTCCAGGATGAAGTTGGCTCCGTTGTTCGATTCCTCTGCCCCACTTCAGTTTGGGGTTCGTTCGGGGGTTTTCTCTAGTTTTAACATTGGTGGTGAGGGGGCTTCTATTGTTGTGGTGCTCACTGGGAAAAATTCTAAGAGAACTGCTTCTAGGTCTACTAAGGCTGTGAATGAGGGTGTCCCCCCACCCCCCAAAGCCTCTTTTTGCTAGTGGCAGACAAAGATTTTCTCATGTTGTCAGATTTATTGCTACTCTCCCTCTAAAGGAAAAATCTCGATCTCTTGCATGTGCCAAGACCTATTATGTAGTGGTTTGTGGTCCACATGTGGTGGATAATGTGGATTTTTATCATTGATCCAGGTTGGTTTGTAGATTTGCTAATTTTTGGCCTTCTTTGCTAAACCATCATCAGTGGGTGTTGGATTCTTGAAGACCTTTGATTTATGGTAACAATGACATTTTCCATTGCGCTGAGGGATTTTTAATTTCTATTTTTACTTCTTCTGATGATTGAGATATGGTGTTCGATAAGTTGTGGGCTCGGGGGACTCACTCTCTTTTGGTCAAACCTTGGACAATCTCCTTCAACCATCTTATTGAAGCACTCAGTGTGCGTCCGGTGTGGGTTTGTCTTCCTAATCTTCCCCTTTATTTTTTAGAGAATTCTTATTCTGAGGCCATCAACATCTCTATTGGCCATTTCTTAAAGGTGGATGATGCCACGATCGTCATGGGTCTTTCTACCTTTGCACGCATTCTGGTTGATATTGACATCTCCATACCTCTTCTTGGGGATGTGGTTCTCAAGGTTGGGGATAGACAATGGATTCAATTGTTGGTTTATGAGGGCATCCCTTCTGATGTCATCAACGCTTCTCAACAGGTCACTTGGAATTAGATTGTTCTCTCTTGTGCTGTAAAAGCATTGCCACTTGGTGGAAGGATGCTAATGATGATCATTTAACTGTCCTTGCCTTTGATTCTTCCCTTGATGATGCTGTTGAGGACTCCCCTCTAGATGATGCTCCTATTTCTGATTTGGCCTCCTCAAACTCGGTGGACCCTACTCAATCTCTTGTTGGTGCGGTCCCCTCTAGTTGCATGGAACCTCCTCAGTTTGGTGCTACTATTCTGCTTCAACCCTCAACCGATGATGCACATCCTTCTTAGCGCTTTTCTCCTGGTGCTCCCATTGTGAGTTCCACCACTTGCTTCCGTTTGTGATGGGGATTCTAGTGAGACTATCACCTGGATGGTTGTCTGACAAGCATAGGAAAACTTGTTCTTTAGTCCTTTCTCCTACCTATGCTGTGGGTGAGGTGTCTACCCACTCATGAGGTGGGTTACTATCTATTATACTAGTGTGTTAATGGTCTATTCTTGACCTTGTTGTAATTAGCCTTTTAATCTATCTTTGTAAGGGCCAATACCCCCTGTCATGCTGCTTTTAATAATTAAAAAACAATAAAAAGTTCATGAAAAATCATATTGTAGTTGTCATTTTTTTGATGAAGTGGTGATCTTGATGTGAATCATGCATAGATAGTTTGATTAATACTATGTTTAGAAACCATGAATAGATTTGGTAATTATGTGAATATGGCATGGGCAGTTTCCAACAAGGCTTTGCATGGTACGAGTTTCAAGCACATATAGAAATGCATTCTTTTTGTATTATCTTGGCTAAAGAAAATATGTAGTTAAGAACAAGTCATTGGAGATGTAAAGGGTTACCATGGAATCATATATGCAGATTTCGTGGGTTGGTTCATTCACTAAATGACTATCACTATGCTTTGAACATATATACTTATTATTTTTGGGATGGTCGTAGCTACAAACACCTTCAATTAATAATTGATATAAAATATGCATGTTTGTTTTGCACTATCTTGGCTGAAGAAAGTGTGTACACAAGAATAAGTCACTGAGAATGTGAAGGGCTAACATGGAATTGTATATGTAGAATTTGTGGATAGGTTCATTCACTAAATGACTATCACTATACTTTGAACATGTATAATTTTTATTATTTCTAGGATCGGTGGTAGCTCCAACCACCTTAGAATAACTGACAATGGCTAAATATATTTGGAATTCCCTTTTATTAATAGATGCATGTTTTATATCAACTATTATTTTTGAAAAAAATTGACATTTGTTTAACGTGTCTTCGCCTCACTGAAATTTGTAAGGCCTTTTCATACCATTAATGTCCTTCATTAAGCTCACTATTTTGGTTCATGTCATTTATCTTGTGAATTTCATTGTTGAGCACATATATAGACTAACACTTGACTTTCATCAACTTCAACCTCACTATTGTGGAACTAGTGCATGGTTTCCTTTGGTCATCTGAGTGAAACTGGAATAGAAGAGCCTCTAGTCAAGTTTGTAAGGTATATGTGTATAACCTAATTGAGGTTATGGAATAGGCCACTAAAAACATATGTTATGAATTTTTCGTAAGATGGTTCACTAATTTTAAACATCGTAAAATATCTTTAATGATTTTCTTTGTTGTTCAAAATTCTCTTTACCATAGGGTGTATTGTATTATCCATTGTAAATGTTTAACAAAGATTTTGCACTTTCTATCTTGTTTCATAAGTGGAAGAGTGCAATTTTTTGTCGTTGAGCTACATAATGTGTTGGAAGGTTGCCTTTGTAGATTTGGCTTGATTTGTTGTACTTAGATGATTATAAACAATTTTGTGGATGATTCAGTAAGCATTTATCTATATAAGAAAAATAATATGCAATTATGTACTATAATAAGAGATGTATTGGATTAAGTTCCTACCAATAATGTGATTGTTTGTGTTAGCCTTGGAGATTTTGTTAGTGTTGTTAAAGAACAAAGTTAATTTACATTATTTTGCAAAGTAGGCCAATATATCAAAGACTTGTGGACTTATAACTAAATCTTCAAAAGAATTGGGTTAAGACTGCATAGAATGATTCACTTACTAATTTGTTAGAAATTACTAATTTTTCAAGTAGTCTTATAAATAATAAGAATTCTCCAAATATTTTTAAAGGGCCAAGATTCCAAAAGATGATACTGTTGATGTTTTGTAGCTTCTGTTAGATAAATCCTGAGAATATATATATATATATA
>MU224538.1:2961540-2972218 GCA_018584345.1 Thuja plicata | reverse complement strand
GCACAACTATTGGGGTACCTAATTCACTATGATTGGTCTCACTTTTTTTTTGGGCTGTTTTGGACACCTTGGCAAAAAGCATGCTGAAGTGGCATCATATTTGATGATGTGGCTCTGAAACCTTAGTAATAAGCAGGAGACTCGCCAAGTAAGCTACTGTAAAAAAATGGGAGTGATTTGAAATTTCCACGTAGGTTTTTGAGAAGCCCGAAGTTAGGGTGCACAACTACTGGGTCCTCTCCCCTAGTTAGTTTTCTATATTGTTTATATAAAAAATAAAGAAAAAACATGTATGTATTAGGAATTTTTTTTTATCTTTTAAAAAAAAAAAAAAATATTAAAATAGAGTATCAATAGTAAATAAAAATTATATTAAAAGAGTTTTGTTGTGCAGAAGAGTGATTTGCTATAGTTTACCATACTACTACATCTAACTGAGCTGATATTATAAGTGTATTACAAAAAAGGACTTGCTGTCCAAACAAAAAGATCAAAAATTTATGTGCTTATGATTCATCCCATCCACTGTTGTTTTCCCTTGGAATAGTATTGTCCCATCCATCATTGTTGTCTTAATTTTGGTTCACATTCCTGCTAGAATTTTGGTTCTCTTCTTCATTAGCCTAGTAGTTATGGATTTCCTAGTTGTTCACTGCCCATGTAGTAATAATGCCCTGATTGGGATTGACTATGCCTCCAGATGTACCAGTTTCTTGGGGGTCTTCAGTATATGAGGTAGACTGGACCTCTTTCTTGAATATGACCATGGCTCCTTCCTTGATTAATGCTTGGAATCTTTCTCTTGGTACTTCGATGACAATAGTAACCTGTGTAATAATATGAAAGAGTGTGAGTTTAATAAAAAGCTTAGTAAGATCTCTACTTCTGTCTTGGAAAATCTCCTCATTCCTCAACCTCCAAATGGTCCACAAAGTAACAACATATAAGGTAGCCCAAAATTTGTTCAACTTATAGTAAAAAACATCCACAAAACCCAAAACAACTTCATACCAACAAAGGCTATTAGGAAAATTCCAGGCAATGACTCGACCAAAAAGACTAGACCAAATCCTACTAGCAAAAGGACACTCGAAAAAAAGATGTTCATAAGTTTCAGGGCACTTGCAAATAGAATAAACAATATTTTGCATACCATGAGGGGACATAAAAGAACCAACAACTAATTTTTTCAGACAGAGAATCCATCTAATACATAAAATTTTGGGTTCACCTTGAGCATGCCAAAATAAGTCAAAGAAGAAAGGTGATCTATTACCTGTCTAGTTCGGTCCCCAGCTTTGAATGATTCTATTAGTAATATTCACATCAGACTTTAGCATATTATAAATATTTTTTCAAGAAAAATCTCTCACTACTTTACCATTATTCCACTTTATCTGCTCCATCATTTGTTTAATATTCAAAACCTTACCAAGAAAGAATGTGCCCACAACTTTAGATATCAAAGTGTATGTTTTTTTTATGAGTTTTAGGAAGTTTATATTTATTTTTGATATCTTTTCATGGGCTCAATTTATTGTCAACTAAAACATATTTAATTAGAGATATTCCCTTACTCTTCCATGCTTTGGAAGAACAACATTGTGTTAGTGTCAGTGGTTTATCTTTTAGGTAAATGCCACACCAAATAGATCTATCTATGACAAAAAAGTATGGGTTCTTCCCCACAACATTTCTTGCACATATTAAAGGCCTTACCCGGAACCATACCTCTAGATAGATTGGAATACCTTGGATCCACAAAATTTAACTTTAAAGTCTCCCATTAGAATGTAACTGATAGGGACATGCTTCCTTTCTTTCCCCTTTGTGATGACTACATTTTCAATATTATTCCTGATTAAAAATTTCCAAGGTTCTTTCTCTTCCAAGGCTCTGAGGATCCATTTGGCTGCTAGTGCAATGCCTTGTGTTCTAAGATCTCTTAACCCCAGCCCCCCAAGATGTTTAGGAGAGCAACACCACTCCCATTTGACACAGTGCCTTTTCTTGTTGCCAAGTCCATCCGACCATAAGAACCCTCTCAACACTTTTTCCATTTTATCAAATTGATACTTCACAAACAACCAAGTGGATGAGTAATATACTGCATGGGATGAAAGGACTTTCTGCACCACTTGGGTTCTTCCAACTAAGGATAGCATGTGTGTCTGCCATTTCACATGTTTGTTTTCATTTTTCTTATAAATCCATGTCCACATTTCCTTTACATTGGGGGAGATGGAAAAAGGAATACCCAGGTACCTTACAATAGTGGAGGGCCCATACCACTACCATTCTTTTCTGGTGAGCCAGTTCGGTGCCTCTGAGGTTCATCCTAGTATAGTAGATTTATGTATTGCAATTTTGGCTCCTAAGGCAAGACAAAATATATGTAGTCTACTGAACATATTATCAAAGTTAGCTTCTTCTAGTTCTAGGAATAGAGCTGTATCATCAACAAATTGTTCTATAATAAGCTCATCTGCATTGGGAAGAGTTATACCTTTTATAGGTGGACCAAAATTATTGGCCTTAAGAATGTATGATACAACATAAAAAACAATGACATATAGATCCGATGCCAATGGACATCCCTGCCTAATGGATCTACTAAGTTGGATTGAATCCGATATTTAACCATTCACATTGATCACTATAGAAGAGTCTTGAAATAAGATGTTAATCCATCTACAAAAATAATCTGGGAACCCAAAGGCCTCCAACATTTTCAACACAAATGGCCACTCAATTCTATCATATGCTTTTTCAAAGTCTAATAATACCGTCATTGCATTTTGTCCATCCTTTTTGGCCCAATGCATAACTTCCCAACTAGTTATCAAATTGTCTAGTATATATCTTCCTTTGATAAAACCTGTCTGAGTGATAGAGATGATGTCATTTAGCATACTACTAATTCTCCTGGCTAGTACTTTAGCAATTATTTGTAGGAGATATTAAGTAGGGTAATTGGTCTTCAATTTTTTACTTGAGATTTGTCTCCCTCTTTAGGTAGTAGTTTAATCATACCTTTACTGATATTTTTACCCAGAGATCCTGCTTCAAAGGCTTCTTCATACACCTCAAGCAACTCACTTGTTATCCATTCTTGGTCCTTTTTGTAGAATTCTGCTGACAATCCATCTATACCAAGGGATTTGTCATTAGCTAGGGAACCAATGGCCTCATCTATTTCTTTGAGACTAACATTTTCTTGTAACCTCATTGCTTCCTATTTTGACACCTTCTTAGGGATGACCTTGAGGCACTACTGCATTGCCTCATATTTGTTCTCCTTGTGATCTGAAGTAAATAATCCCCTATAAAACTCACAAAAGGCTTCCACTATTTCTTTATTGTTCCCAGTGGTTCCTTTCTCACCTTGTATTCTAGCAATTTCTACTCTGCCTTGTTTAGCTCTGATTAGGTTAAAGAAGTATTTGGACCCCTATCTCCCTCTTGGATCCACCTAGCCTTAGCTCTAACTTTTTGACCTTGTATTTTATATTTCAAAGTTTTCTTCAATTGCATTTTGGCCTCAATGAGTGATTGCTCTAACTCTTCATCATTTCCTTTCTCTTGGAGTGTTGTCTCTACTGTAATAATTCTCCTCTGCTACTTATTTTCCTCAAAGTTCCTATCCATAGCCTATTTTGTTCCAATTATTTGAAACATGTTCCTCTATGTTATAACTAATTGGTCCCATTTATCTCTGGCTGAGCTGCCTTGGTTACAAAATTTGGATAGGGCAGTAGCCATTATGATAGCTTCAATATTATCTTCACCATCCAATAGTGCAGTATTAAGTTTGAAGACCCCTTTACTCTTTTGGTCTTGGTATTGGTCATTAATCTTATTGAACATGATGCATCCATGTATAGGTGAGTGATCAGACATGGTGACAAGAGTAACACATATAGGGTTTTTCCCCACGAGATGTGAGAGCCCAAAGGAACTATTGTCAAAGTATATCCTATCTAATCTGCAATATATCCTATTTCTATTTGCTTGATTGTTGTACCATGTAAACCAAATGTTATGATATTCTTGTCTTTTCCTTTCCAGTGGATCACTTATGTGGAATCTTCTTTTGAATTCAGACTAGAAAAATAACTCACTGCCTTTCCATTCATGCTTGTTACCACCACTTTTATCCTGTCTATCTTCTATCATGTTGAAATCTCTAATGAAGATCCATTCAGCATGTGGAAAATTAGAGGTAATCCAGTTCCAAAGTGTACTCCTTTATCTGTAGTCATTAGGTGCATATATGTTACACACCCCAATAGTTTGGTCACTCTCTTTGAACATAGCCCAAATAACCCTGTTACATGGAGAAACCCCGTATTTTGTCATCTTATCACTCCATCTATTTCCAATTAGCACTGCAACACCACCTTTTCCTCTTTCATGTTTTGAGAAGATGTATCTTGCACTATTCCAGATGAATTTAAGTGTATTGTAAGCCCTAGCTCCTGTAACTTTGATTTCTTGTAAGAAGATAATATCTTTATTTTGAATTTTGTTGCACCAATTTCTAACCACATACTTCCTATCAGACATCTCTAGGCCTCTAATATTCCATCTATGGACATTCATCATCATTGAATTTTGGTGGGGGGTTTCTAATTTCTGTTAAGTCTGTTGAAGCAATCTGGTATTTCTTTATTCTTGGGGTTATTATTATTTTTCAAGCTGTTGCTTCTCTCATATGTTTTCCTCTTCTTTTGTTTTCTAACAACTTCAATGAATTCATGTTCCTCCATCTCTTGGTGAGTATATTGTGATAAGCATAAAGGATTATCTATATTAGGTATTATCTCATTCTCTCTGAGAGGCACACTATCAGATATTCCTTTAATCTGTCCAACCAAATGCTGCCCATCTTTTCCTTTGCTGTCATAACTCTTATCTTTTAGTTTTGACAGAACTATTTGTTGTGCATTTTTTTGTAGGGTCTCATCATTACATTTCTCTCTAACCACCGAGATATACTGGCGTTGACAATTAAAAGGATTCTGCTTCTCAATGGAATGCCTTGCTTTTTGTACTTCAAATTCCCCTTCAAATAGTGGATTGGAAAGAGACACAAATGTGTCAACTTGGGTATCCATAGTTTCTGCAAGTGGGGGAGAGCCATCACTATTATTCATTTCTTGGTGTTACTACCTTTGTCTGTATCATTGTTTCTATTCTCTATGTTCTTATTAACCTGAGACTCAGGGAAGTCCTTTTGGATATTTTTGAGGAGTGGGAAGTCTCTCCTATTGTGCCCATTTAGTTTACAATGGAAACATGATCCTATGTCTCCTAATTTCACTACCTCCCATTCAAAGGTTTCTCCTTTAACTTCTAAAGAAATGACATCTAGGAAAGAGACATCAGGATGCAGGGTTACCAATATACAGGCATTTAAGTGAGGGAGGGTGACTCATGCCTCTTCAACTTGCAGAACCGACCTGAGGGGTTCAAGTATTTTGGGGATAAAGTGACATAATTCAGGTTGTACATTCTTGAGTTCAATCTAGAGGGGGGAGACACGAGAAAATATTTTATCAGTGTTATCTTTATGTAACCATGGGAATGCTTTAAAAATCATTTTTCCTACTTGCCAATATCCTTTATTCAATACTTTTTCCTGCATAGCATGTGTTTTAAGAAAAACCACAAATAATCCTCTTTGAATCATTCTACTAAAATTAACATGAATGCCAAGTTTCTTACCCCAAATATTATTAAACCAATCATCTAAGAATTTCCTAGCAGGTAAGAATTTCATATCCATACAATAGAAGAAAACAACAATGCTTTTTAATCTATCTTATTCAGACTTAAATTATTTTACCATGTTTGCATTTGGCAATAAGGCAAGGGTCTTAACTCCAGAAGGTGGAGTCTTACCTTCCTTCCTCCCTCCATCACCATTGCTTCCTGTTGGGTTGTTGGGTTGGTCTCCTCCTCCGTGTCTATCTCCATTGGAGTCAACCATTCCTCCTCTGTGCTCTTTTCCTCTGTCAGGTTCCACATCCTTAAGAACAAATTTTCTTTCAAACAAAGCCGAAGGTGGTTCAACCATTATCTTGGCCAAAACCGCTTTGTATGAGGGTTTAAATTTTTTTGCCTTTGATCCTGCATTTCTTCCACTTGCCAAATTATCCTTTCCACTACCTTGATCATCAATCTCCTCATTACTTCCCTCTACGGCCATTGCCAAAGATCTCACGCGAACCCAACTGGATCAAAAAAAAAAAGATGGCATACGCAGGGGAAACTTAAAGCCCACACAAGTGAAGAGAGTCGAGAGGAGAGAGAAAACAACACACAACATGACAAGAAAAAATAAAAGACCAAAAACATGCAAAAAAAGAAGACCACAGGACCGACACCACACATTCATGTAGCCACATCTACCGGCCTGCAAACCAAGATGAGCCAAGGTGATGCCCTCTGCACGTACAGTCTGATATGTTAGGGGCCACTTGCAGAGCCATTCGCCTCCATCAAATTTTTTTTTTGGAATTTTTATCTTTGATATTCTTTATATCAAAATATTTGCAATTAAATTTATGAGCTTTGATCTCCTTAATTGATTCATTATTTCTTACAATGAAAATGATTGAGCTAACCTCGAATTGAACTTATAAAATCTAGTTTCATTCCCTTTCCATGAAATTAGTATGATTTAACTATGGGATGACAATCTAGTGCAGGAGCATCTAAAGGACCAAGGGACACTATGGGTCACAATGGGGATCCATGAATATATAAAGTCTAATAAGACCAATACAGTCCTAAAATGATGTAACTATGGCCATTATAGCCATTTAGTTCCAATGAAAGGTCCAATAGCATTAATGTAAGCAAATTGTCAATATTATGCAATAAGGTGTCTATAAGGGCTCATGAAGCCTAATTGATCATTTTTAATGGTCAAGGGGAGAAATGTGTTTAAAAGGTCATTAAAAGACCATTTTAAAATGTAATGGGGGTCATTTGGCATCTAGTTGACAACTTAGTTGTCAACTTGACAATATTTTTAATAACTTTGTACATATGGGGATAGTCGGTTGTAGGTAGTTATCATTGGTTTTGAAGAAGTTTGGTTTGAGGATGGAATTGGTTAGTTTACAAGCCCTAGACTCCTACAAGGTGATTGTGAAGGGGCTATTAGCATGGTGAATGAACTTACCCATGTGATTTCAAGTGGAAGAATATAAGATTGAGCACTTTGAATTGGTAGTGGAGCTCTAGGAGAGTTGGAGGATAGAAAATGGAAACCTCCAAGGAGTGTAGGGTTCAAGTGATGAGGAAGTCCTAAGAAGTCTAGAAAGAGACTTAGTGAAGAAATAGGATTAAGTTCTTGTAGAGAGCCTTCCTATCAAAGTGGTATTAGAGCCTAAAGATTTGGGCTAGTGTGAGTTGCATGTCAGATAGTGAATCAGTTGGAGAGTCCGACATGGTGACAAATGCAAAGTTGGCCAAGTAGGTCGGTGACCAAGAATTGGATAATAGGATACTCAGAGAGAGGATATCCCAATTAGAAATAAATTTGGGTGAGGTAGAAGTGAAGACTAAATAAGTGAGTGTGAAGGTGAGTGAAAAATAAGACAGGGAAAGGGAGTTGCAGAGGAAGATGAAGTATTTGTACCATACCATGTGATCCTAGAGGAACCCTTTCTCAAAGCCTTAAAAGGCATGGGAGAAAAAGCCTTCGAAGGAATACCAATTTTTCATGGAAAGATGGAACCATATCTAGTAATGGAATGGATAAAAGGTTTGGAAAATCATTTTGAATGTGATGGCATTAGTGAAGCACAAAAGGTTAAGGTGGCTAAATCAAGATTAAGAGGAGCTGCTCTAACATGGTGGAAGTTTGTTCAGACAGAGAGGCAAAAGGAGGGAAAGAATCCAATTTCTACTTGGAAGGGAATGATTGCGAAGATTAAAGAGACCTACGTACCTGTTTAGGTTTAGAATTGTCACCCTAACTCAGGCATTAGGGCTATACGACAATTCCATCCTCACAATGGAAACCTCTCCTAGCTGTGGATAGGCTATGAGTGAAGAGGAGTCTCCGGATTCTAGGCCGGTTCCTATAGAATATGGTATATCACTTCCTGATTGAAGCTGAATTGGGAAAAGTGATAAGAGGTTTGTAACTAAAATTACATAATGGAAAGGTGATACACCAAAGATATTCAGAATTTTATATGAAGCTTCAAACTGACTTATACTTAACACACTCTGATGGATCTTTGATTATTACTCACTGGTCAATAAATAGGTTAATTAAAAGTGAATAGCTAGGGTTTTCACCACAAGCAATACTCTTCACATTAACAACATGCACTTTCCACAAAAGGCTTATATCTCTGCAATATATAATAGGAATTACTATGATTCACTAGTATATACTTGCAGAAGCATTACTCTTATATGCAGAAAATTGAAAACAGGAACTTCGAACAATGATCACAATCAGAAAACATGTAGATGCAAAGMAATTATATTCTCCTTTAAAAGTCTATGAGAAAACTACATTCAYGAATTCCARAAATCATGTCAAGGAATGGTGAATATTCACTTGCATAACAATGGCACTCATAAAAGTAATTACAATGGAATACAAGGAAAGACTGATTTGAGTGGTAGGAACTTGAAAATTCACTAAACACAAAAAACTCTCCTCCAATTGACTCCCCTACAATGAAGAATCCAATCCCCTAAATAGCCAACATGGCTTATTTGAAAAAAAAATCCCTCCAAAACAGAAGGTTTAAAACCCTTAAGTTTTAAACTCCACCAAACTTAACTATGTTCCATTCAAAATCATCCCTCTTCGAATGATTTTAAACACTATTATGGCGGTTATACTTGATCAAACACATGGAATTTGAATATGAGGAAAACCCGATTTTCCTACTGCCAAGTTGCTGTTGCTTTTACCATCGGCATTTGATTTGACCATGGTTATGATCACCACTGCCAATTTTTAAGAGGTAACTATGGTTTAGTCAATCTGCTGTCGACATGACTATTTTCGGTGTTCTGCATTTATCAAGGTATTCAAAGTACCAATGTGGCAATTTTTGAAAGAAACTCGATGTTCTGTCACTGACATTGCGTTTACTTCTGACAACGGAACTCAACAGATAGTAAAATGCATTGTATTTCATCTGTCGGCTTCATTTGTCTTAGGGTTTTTATTTTTCTTCTCTGTGTGGCCACCATGTAGAAGGAATGAAATCTGTTTGGTAACATCTGCCATGCTTGCAAAAAGAACTTGAGTTTGATGAATGAATGCTAGGAAAAATCTGCTAATGTAACTAAAGTTTTTCTCCATATTGGAGACCGCGGCTTTCAAACTTGATTGAACTTGAGCCCAATCTGTAAGTCTGCATTTATGTTTTCCATTGGGACTTTAATATCAGGCTTTTGCTGATGTCGTGCCATGAAATGTGGCTCTAAATAATGAACTTGCTGATTTTTAGGAACTTGTCTCCACCACGGGTTCTGGGTCTGCAGTTCATATGAAGGTTCGGGATTCTTTGACTGTCTGTCACACCATTGCATTTTTCAACTGACACCACAGCCACCTTGGAATGGTTTGGAGCTATGGCAGAGGTGTCAAACCCCACGAGCTTCAACCATGAAATGGGGATAGCCTCTCCCACAACTTCAGACTCATCCCCAGCTGTCTGTGTAATATAGAGACACCACCACTGCATTGACTATGAACTGGGGAGTTCTCTGCCACAACTTCAGACTTATCCCCAGCTCGCTATGTAACTCGAGACACCACCACTGCATTTGTAAAATGGTCTTTGAACTCGGCACAAGCTGTCAAGTGGGTTTTTCATCAGCATTAAATGTGTGGGCTTATGACTGAAAGATGTAGTAGGTTTTAAAACCTCGAGCTTTATGACATCTTTCCGTCATAAGCTTCACATCTTTCGTGCAAGTTACAGTTATACTTTGAGTTTGTGAGGAAGAACAACATGCATTTGCAGATAAGTTATTTTCTCTGTCATCTTGTTCATTCAATGCACTTCTCTGTATGTTTGAAAAGCTGTTGTCTTATAACCCTCTATTATGTCTTTGTCTGAACAATAAGCACCAAATGTGCAAAATATGTTAGAACATCTGCCTTCTTTCTGCAAAACATGTTTGAACAATTGTCTGAAAACACATAAATGTTAGAAACATAGTTGCGGGTTCTTGAATAAAACAGTGTGTTTTTTCCTTCTCTTTGTAACACTACACAACTGTAGATGCATGGATGCTTCTCTGAGATACCCGATATGTTGACAGAAAGTGTTGTTCTCATTTGTTCATTTGATGAACCACTCTGCATATCTCATTATCTTCTTTATCTCTATTTGATGTCGACTGTCATCACTGCCATGTCGACTATAGCTACATTTGCATCCCTATTCTGTCTTAATGTTTTAAAATAAAACATCACTGCTGTTATATACCATAAAATATGGAGAGCAAAGAACATGTTTTTGTAAGATGATTATCTTGTTGTCTTAGAAACATAAACATGTTACATTATCTGGAATCATATGCATAACAATTCAAATCATGTTTTACAACTTGGAACATTACAACCAGAAAACCCACAGGGTTCGAGCACGGGCTCGTGACTCCCAAGGATTTCTAAATTGAAAAC
>MU224538.1:2882853-2950590 GCA_018584345.1 Thuja plicata | reverse complement strand
ATATGTAATAATTTGATCAATACTTAGAGTACATAAAATGAAAATCTGATAATAAATGTAGTAAGTGAATGCAAATCATCAAAAACTGTAAGACAGTTTTAACTGGGTGACATAAACATGCAAATTTATGTTTTAGTGCCTATTTTGTTGTATGATTGGATTTTGAATAACAGTACCTAATGATTATGAGATTCAATTCGATAGAAAGAGATAAAATTTGAGACAAAAAGAACTAGATGTTAGCACTTATACGGAGGAGTTCAAAAAGTTTTGTCTGAGATACAAAGTGATAGAAGATGGAAGTATCAAAGTTTCCAGATACTTGAATGGGTTAAAATGGAGCATCCAAGAAGAGATCAGTTTACTGAGTCCTAGTATAGTCCACAAGTGCTATCAATTGGTACTCAAGGTGGAAGAGAAAAGTAAAAAGAAGTTTGAGAAATGTAATAGGGGTAGAGGCAGAGGAAAATATAATGAAGGACATAGAGGAAGTTTTGGTGGAAGAAGTAATGACCAAATATCCCAAGGGGAACTCAGGTTTGCAGAACAAAGTGGGGTTTCCAGTAGCAGAGGAAACTATAGAGGAAGGGGATCTAGTAGCAACTATAGAGGAAGGTTAGGAGGATCAAGGAGAGGGTCCTACTTATCCATAATAAAATGCTACAACTGCCATCAAGTTGGGCACCCTCCCTATAAATGCCATGAGAAAGCTTCTTCATCCCAAGGAGGGGATAAGAGGATCAATTATGTGCAAGAGGACACAACAAGTGTTAAATCACCAGAGGTGAGTTTAGACTTAGAGGTTGGAGAGAACCTCATCATTAGTTGAGTTTTGATAAAAGAACATGTGAAGGAGGAGCCAAGCCAAAGGAGATACCTGTTTAGGATAAATTGCAAAATGATCGGTAAAGTATGTAAGGTGGTGGATTCAGGGTCCACATATAACATAGTATAAGAGGAGGCAGTAAGCAAGTTGAAATTGCAGAGAATCCCTCATAGTAATCCTTATAGGGTTACCTGTATAAATAAAGGACATGTTTTGGTAAATGAGAAAACTTGGGTGGAGTTCACCATAAGAGTCTATAAAGATAAGATTTTGTTTGATATCTTACCAATGGATGCATTCCACCTACTATTAGGTAGGTCATTGCAATCTCACAGGAAGGCAGTCCATCATGGAGAAAGAATTCGTACTATTTCCAAAAAGATGGAGTCACCTATAAGATACAATCAATAGGATAAATAGAAGAGGGTAAGACTAAAATTCATAATGTGTTGCTAGTTGGTGAAAAGGAGTTTGTGAACACTCTCAAAGAGGGAGCAGGAGTTGGGGTTTCATTGATTGTGCAACCTAAAGAAAGGAAGAAAGATAAGAAAATGGACATACATGTAGAGGTACAAGTTTTGCTGAATTAGTTTAAGGACATTATTAGTTATGGAACCCCTGCTACTTTACTACCACAGAGAGAAACCAGTCATTAAATTCATCTTATTCTAGGGGCTTCTTTTCCTAACAAAGGGGTAGCACTAATTTTGGTACTAGGGTTTATTCTTGATTGTTTGGCCCTAGTTTGCTTTTATACATGGTTGTTTTTTGTTTCATTGTTACTTTATCCACTTAAGTAATGGGTCATGTTGTCGTGAGTGGGGCCAATATGTTATTCCTTGCAAATTATTCACCTAAGTCCTGCGAAGAGATTTTATTTTTAGTTTTTTCCTTAGTTGCGTATTAATTATTTTTGGTGGGTCCCGTAAAGTGATCGAGTCATCTTGCGACATGTCCCCATGCGATAGAATTGTCCCAATCAATAGGTATACATGTGTCAATTATCTATCGAGCATATCAAAAATTAAATATATGGTTTTGCACTATCACATGATCAAACGATGTAAGAATTTTTATGCATTGCGCGATAGCAAAATGATGATACTTGTCTTTAGTCATCAGTTTTAGAAGGCATGAAAGTGGATAATAAAGAAGGTATGTGGTAGATTTCCATTGGATGATGATGGCTAGTTGAGACGACAAAGAATGAAAGGGGTAGGTCATTAAAGTCCCGTCTACTTAAAGGGTTATCTTTTAACACAAGTTAATTTTAAATTAGATCTTTTAATCAGGTCCCAAAAGGTGCTCGAAAGATAAGTAACTTAAATAAATGATGTGTGGTCACTGGGAGTTAAAGATTAGCAAGATGTAATGGATTTTTCCATCGCGTAATAAAAATATGCAAGGGATTTATGTATTGCATGATGCAGAGGAAATCAAATCATTCATCTACCTCTGCATCAGAATGGTATTAGAGCCAGCGAAAGGTCTGGGTAGTCAGATATTGTGAGACAAAACTTGACCCATCTATTTGCAAGAAGGAAATAAGTTCATGGAGAGTTTGTGTGGGCAGACAGGTGAGTTCTGTCCTGACCATTCTCCAACAGAGATACGTCTGGAGTAGGGTGCCAAGAGAAACCACTAAAGAGAGAGTGGGAAGTGCATCACTAGATCGAGTCTGCTGTTGGGTAAGATGGATGGTTTGTGTTGGGTAGTTTTTGTGTAGCATTGTGAGAGATGGAGTCAGTTTCAGCATCAGAGAGCGCATCAGAAGCGTGTGCAAGCAGTCAGTGTGACACCAAGCATTTCCATAGGGACATGGAAATCTTTTCTCAATGAGAGTATGGTGCAGAAGAACCTTGACCCTAAGCATTATGATGGGTTGCATAATATTCCTATATTGAAGGCAAAGAGAATTTCCTAAAACCATGTCCAAGAAATGGTTAAAATGGCATTGTAATATATTAAAAAGATAGATGGATTTGCACTGTTAAAAGAGTGGAATGCTTAAAATAGCATTGAATTTATTAATGAGTGGGAATGTCAGGTTAATAGGTCATTTTAATAACTACCTAAGAATCTCGTTGAAGAGATGTATAAGACAAAAGAGATATGTAACCGAAATGAAGAGGAGAGCTACGAGAGTGAGCAAAAAAAAAAAAGAGAGAAAGAGAGAGTCGGCTCTCTGGCCTTCAGTCAGAGAGTCATGCATGTGATATATGCATTTGTAGTTCATGTTTTGATTTTAATAAGATTGTAGTGTTGGCGTAGCTCATCGTCTCTCTCTTTATTATCTATGTTTAGCAATTCGGTTTTGAAAATCTCTGTTTGTATTTGACATTAGTTATATTCTTGTGTATGGTCTTTTGATGGAAGAGTCTAACTGTTCATCAAATTGGGTTTTTGAAATTAGTGGTAACTGATCTCAATAAGCTGAGTTTTTTTACGTAATCGGATTGAGAAAAATTCTGATTTGGGAGGATGGAATTTGATTTTGTTTAGCAAAGAATTCTTTTGAAACACAACTGTAAGTAAGTCAAATGCTTTGAAGTTGGTAAACGGTTGCAAGAAGCCGTTGAGTGTAACTTCCATTAGTTACGAGCTTGGAAAGGTGGCGGTGGTTTTTGTTATCGAAGGTAGTGGGGTTTGTCAATACCCATGTGGACACCCTACAATGACAGACATGTTGGACGGAGGCCGCAAGCATGTTACTTGCAGAGAGATGGTTGTCCAAACAACTGAATGATATTAGTTATCATTCCTAAGTGATAGTCATGAGGAAAAGGTCGTGGCCCATGGTTTACTAGACTCGTATGGCAATGAGCAGTTAGAGAAGGTGGCAGATTCATAGAGGTGTCCACGCTAGGAGAATGACAGTCACGAATGATGGAAACAAGTTTTCCTCAAGCATACGATTAAGTTGATGTTATCTTATTAGAATGGTGAAAGGGGGTAGCCGACCTTAAAGAAGCACGTGTTGACTGTTATGATGGAAGGAGTTGCCAGTGTTCTATTCATAGAGTTGTTTGAAGAGGATGAATGACATTAGATGTCATTCCCAAAGCAACCAGGAAACCATGCATATGATCCATCGACGGAACCAGTGGTTGAAACTTAAAGGATTTGAGTCTCGAATGGACTATCTAGAAAGAAAGACAGTCAGATTTGTAGAGTTAAAGATTAGTCACTTTTCTCTTGTTGGTCGGTGACCCAAGATAAAAATTTCCTTGATGTAGTGTTGAGTTAGAAATTGTAGACTTGCCAAAAATGATGAGTTGATTTAATGGAGAATCAAGGAGAGAAATGTGCAGATTCGAAAGAATCTTCATTGCAGATTGCAGAAAGCCGAAGGAGTCAAACTAGAGAATTCAATAAGGCAGCAACAAAGAAGAAAAAGGCAGAAAAGGATAAATATATAAGTATGTATGAAGAACTTGTTGTGGCTTATGGTGTCCAAGAGAATAAGTTGATTCAATATGAGAGAGGTACTCATAAATTGGGATCATCTAGGGCCATGTTGCAATCTCCTTCTATCTCCTCCCCTTTACCATCAACTTCAAAGAGTGCTCCAACTTCCCCAATAATTGATGTTCCACCAGGTACATGATGAATATGCATGTTATACTAAGCGTTGAAGGTCACAATTAATGGAGAAAATACAAAAATTGGAGTGTGAGTTAGCTGGAGAAATCTGGGAAAAGGACAAAGGAAATTGTGAGTACAATTTTGATAGATGTCAGTGGGAAAATGGTTAGGAAGATGAAAAGTGTGCATCATTTATATTTTATTCTTAGTGAGGCATTAAGTGATTTCACAAAGGATAAAGGTATCCTAGAGCCAATTTTTGATAAGTGGATAAGAAGAATTCAGACAATGACGGATGTACACTTGGGATCTCAATTTAACAGTAATGCTATGCCTCTAATTAAGCCCAGTTATAAATTAGTGATTGAAATGTAGGAGTTTCATGCTTTCCCTGATACTATTGAAAGAAAAATAAGGACCCTATTTAGGGGATTTAAGGAATTGGAAAAGGTCATGCTGCTAGATATAATCGATGATGTAGGTAACATCAAGCACATGCAGGATTGGTTGAATCAAACTACTAACATTTTGAAGGCCAAAGTAGATATGATTTGTGAAGATGGAGATACCGGTACATTAACAACATGTGTTGATAATTTGTTGGCTTGTCATTCCCTTTTGGAGTACTTTGAGACAGAAACATATCAAGTGGTGGTTAAATATTTATTGTACAAGAAAATTTCTGATGAGGAAATCAAATTCAAATGGACATCATACTTGGAATATGACAACTATAAAAAAGTACTTAACTAGTATTTAAAGATGAGGTGTTACTACCATAATTGGTTGGTTGAAGGAAATCAATGAAAGAACATCTTCTCGGTTAAGCCGGGTTAAGTGTTTTGATTTTGTTGAATTTTTGCCTTTTGCAAGTTCCAAGGAGTTGTAACTTATTTTGTCTTTTTGTGCTATGTGTCTTTATATTAGCCTGAAGCTTGTTTCTCCCTTGTGTTCTATAAAAGGGAAAATCATGGCTGGAAATGAGGATCTCGAAAATAGGAAGTTTAAGTCCAGTTTTAGAGGTCAGGTTTGATAGAATTTTAGCCTTGGAAGAATGTAAAGGATTGTCACAAAATATTAAATGAAAGAGTCTTTCCATGGGAAAATTTTGAAATTTACTTTGAGTTATTGATAATCAAATATAAATAAAGCACAAGTAGTTTCTTGTCAATCTCTCTGCTTTTGAGTTGTATGCATTTTGGATAAATTAGGTCAAGCATTTACTTCATTCATTGTACTGTTGAAAGTGTATGCAAATAGTTTTTTACTTTGATTCAAGTAATCAATTAATTGTTCAAAATATATTGTAGATTCATGTGGACTTATAGAAGGATATTGTAAGAAGTATTTGCAGGAAGTTCTCAACATAAATTGTTGCAAAGTGATAATTTCTTAGGTCAAAATTGTCATGAATTTACTCATAAGTATGTCTTAGGAACTGGCCAATGGATTGAGGCACCGATATTTTGTATAAATAAGCCTATTTACTTTCATCTATAGTTTTTGTCGGAATCAAATTTAAAAATATCACTATCACTTATATTGGGTTTAATTGTTATATGTTCCATCTCAAGCTCCACAACACTCAGTAGATCAGTATAGATTTGGATAATTTGTATTTTTTCCTTATGTGTGTGTTAAGTATTAAGGAGATCCTCTTCTTTTCTCAATGCATTTTTGTTAATGAATGGTTATATTTGAGCATTTGAAGGTGCACCCACCTAGGTCTTACAGAACCTAAAGTGTAGAAGGATTTCTAATCCTTGTTAGTTGGTCAAGAGCTTGGTTTTTTTTTAATAATTGATAACTTTCCATCTCATAGAATCAATAATTATAGATTCTGGTCTACCTCTTTTTGGAACCAACAAAATGACGACTCTACTGGGGATCACTGAACAAACCGGTGGTAGTATCTATTGAGCATTATAGAGAAATTGTTATATCACATAGAGTTGTTATTTTTTGTGGTTGTGTTACTGGTTCTTCATTTGTAGTTGGTTCACTCCTAAGTATTAGGGAGTTATCAGGGTCCATTGTTAAGGCGTCAGGTCTTATGTGTGCTTATTATCTGGATATATTTTCCTAAATTCTATTTGGGTGGCAGCTCAATGTCTCTGCACCAGTGTGTGTTGTTGGATTTCTCAATACAGATCTTGAAAATAATAGAATGAGAAAACAAAAGAACACCAAATATTTCATAAGGAAACATCTAGAGATCCCCTTAGAGAATGAACTTCCAAGAGGAGGAAAGAAGAACTGGGAGAGAAAATAAGGAGAATCAAGTAGTGCTCCATCGTCATGGAAGCTAAAAAATGCAAGTTCAAGTAAGTCATTACATCCGTTTCCTGAGGTTGGTGAAACTCTTTCTAAGAGTTCAGAAGAAAGTAGTGTATATTTCTTTGATGGATTATTTGACACACCTACTCAAAAGGAACCCCCATTACAAAATAAGGGAATCACTCAAGTTAAGTATGCTGAGAAGAATAGAGGTCATGAAGCGAGAAATTCTGATGGATATCCTTATGGAAGGATAGAAAACCAACCAGATGAGGACTTAACAAACTTGGGTGACTCTTCTAGCTTAGAGATTACTCTCCCAAATCCAGATGAGTTGTTTCTAGGTATTGATGAATTAAGAAGGCAAGAACAGGAATAGTTGTTGATTTACCAACGAAGAGAGAAGCAAAGGGAGGAAGAAATTAGAGCTGGAATTGATGACATGGAAATGTTTCATAAAATACTTGCTTATCTCAAGATGCAGAGTCAAGAGTCTAGGACGAGTTAAAAGGGTTTGAACAAGGATATATTTGGGGATATCAATGATTTGAGAAGAAACTGTCAAGAAAAGGAACAAGTCTTGAATAAAGATGAGTTCATGAATGAGCCTATCTTGAGACAATTGTACAACTATAAGAAGGAAGGTGCAAATAAAACTTACTCTAGTGCAAAAAAGGCAACAAAAACTCAAGCAGATAAGCCTGAACTTGAAAAAAGTAAATAATCAGTTACTGGGATACATATAAAATAACCAAAGAGTATACCCCAGGGTCCTTCTCAAATAGATATAAATATAGAAAAGGATAGAACATAAAAGGAAAATTTAACCAAACAACTCGATAAGTTTGAACTTGAGGCAGTTGCTGTGGAAATGAAAAGGAAGATCTCTTTCATAAAATCAATGTGTTGAATAATGCTTCAAATATTGCTAGCGCATCTGGATCTCAAGGCAATTCTAACCCTGCTTCTAATGTTCAACTTAATGTTGGGAATGTAGCTCAAGAAAATACTGCTAGTATGAATTTGGGTAATCAAAATAGTAACCAAAATAATACCCAAAACTAGGGATCCAGTAGGTAGAAAATTGGGGCAAATATTGGGGGAAAATTTCAAAGAAGGCCTATCCAGTTAGATAAATATAGACAAGTTTTTTTTGATGGAATTCCTGGTCAACCTAACACAATTCCAAATGAGTTGAGTGACAAGATTCCCAAGTTTAGTGGGAACAATGCTGTGACATGTGATGAGCACTTGAAGTCTTTTTTGAACATTATAAATGATTATGAAATAGAGCATGAGGATATTGTTATGAAATTATTTGTACAATCCTTGACTAATGATGCAAGGGATTGTTACCAAGCCTTACTAGCTATCCTTATTGCTTCTTGGGAAGAGTTTTAAAGAGGTTTCAAAGAACAATATGGAGATCAGACCAGTAATAAATTTTTATTGAATGAGTTCAATAGCATAAAAAAATGATAATGAAGCTACTGCTGATTTTAATGTAAGATTTTAGAAGGCTATGAATAGGCTCTTTCAAGTATTTAGAATGGGTGAGGATGTATGTATGGTCCCACATTTGAATGCATTATATTCTAAGATAACATATATACTGAGGGATAAAAATCCTCATACCCTGAGAGATGCTTTTAAGATAGCTGTAAATATTGAAAACAACAGAAGGGCTTCAGGGAGGTTTGGAAGAAGAGAGCACCCAAAATTATTCAATGTAAGGGGTCAAAAGAGGGACACAAATAAGACCAATGTGTCCAAGAATAAGGAAGAATATAAAATGGACAAGGTCCTCAATGCTTTGAAAGATCTGAAGTTGAGTAACATGAAAAATGAAAAGGGGGATGGACAAGGGAAGCACTCTTTTAAGAACAATTTCAATAGGCAAAATAGACTGCAAAATTACCCTTACAACACACAATGGAAATATGGTAAACATATTCTACCATCTCAGAATATTAAACCATATAAAGAAACATCCGATCCTCTAAAGAAGAATACTGTAAATGTAAATGAGGATTCTCCTTGGTGTGTAGCATGTCAATCACTCCACTCTTCAGAATATTGTGTTGTGGCACAACAAATTGCAGTAGAGGAATGTGAAATATATGGTCAAGAACATAATAATTTGGAAGATAAAGATGAATTTTTGGTGGTCACTACTTATTTAGATGCATCAGACCATGATTCTGATGAGGAATTTCAAGCTTATGGTGTAAATAATCAAAGGCAACACATTGAGATGTATCATCAATAATTCATATATGATGATACCCCAGGAGATGAAATTTTTTGGAATGCTAAACAAAGTGAAGATACAATTTCTTAGAAGGCCCACTCCTGAAGAAATAGCTAAAATAACAACAACTATGGTTTAACACGTTAAGAGTGGCTATAACTTAAGAAACATAACAATAGGAGAAGGAGAAAATAAGGCTCCTGACATGTTCATTAAGAAAAACATAAAGGCGGATGAAGAGAATAAAACTGATAAAAGCAAGGATATAGTCAAAGTAAAAGAAGTGAAAGGAAAAGTGTGGGCCAAGAAGACATATACCACTAAGTCTATCAAAAAAATTATGGGATGTTGTTATCAAGGAAATGGAGTGCTTCTATGGGGGGAAGCTTTCAATGTGATTTATCTTTTGCTACTTTTTGCATTGATGATATATAGGTTAAGGTGGAGAAAGAATCCAGGGTTCCACATATGATTGAATATAACCCTAATGAGAATATGTTTTGTTTTGTTGACAAAGACCTGGAAAATTTTAAGGTGGAGGATTCACCATGTGTGATAGAAAAACCTACAGACCCATTGGTTAGTGAAATGGAGAAACAAATAGCAGATGAGGGCTTATGAAATATATTTTTTGATGGGGCCTGTACTAGAGAAGGTTCAGGAAAAAGAGTGTTGCTGATTTCACCATCTGGCAAAACTTTCTAATTTTCTTTTGCTTTAACATTCAGTTGTTCAAACAATGTTGCAGAATATGAGGCTATGTTGATTTGTTTAAGATTAGTAAATAAATATGGTATAAAAAGCATTAGAGTAGTAGGAGACTCTGAGATAGTCACATCCCAAATAAGAGGGAGATATGCATCCAATAACAAAAGGTTGAAACAATATAGAAATGCTGTTTGGGATGAAATTGAACACTTTGAGGCTTTTGGGATAGAGAGGATGGATAGGAGTAAAAACAAAATGGCAGACTTGCTGGAAAAAATTGCTCTAAAGCCTGTTGACTTCACATTTGCTGAGATTTCTTAGGTTGAGATTTAGGTTAGGCCTTTTGTTCCTGATAATACTGAAAGTTGGCAAGTTTTTGATGATGATCATGATGTTTTAAGATTTTTGTAGTGCCAAGATGGATATATAGGACAAGAGATAGATTTTAATTCTTATGTTGAAGAAATAGATGGGAAGGAAACTATTTTGGGTTAAGAGGTTCATCAACTTAAGTCAAATAAGATTCCAAGGGGCTTGGTGGATTTAGAAAGAGTTTTTGATCAGAAGGATAAAATAAATGATGAAAATACTATCATAAAACGTGAAGGTCTTGAAGAGATTAATTTAGGAAGTGATAAAGCCCCTAAGAAAGTATATATTGGAAAAAAATGTCATCTCAGGTAATAAAAAATTTGATTGATTTATTGAGAAAGTACATAAATGTCTTTGCATGGACCTATGATGATCTGAAAGTGTATAGGGAAGATCTATTCCAACATGAGATCCCTTTAAAGGAGGATGCTAAGACTTTTAGGCAAAAGAAAAGACCTATTAATCCTACATTGAGACCTAAAATGCAACAAGGATTAATAAAATTGAGGGATGCTGACATAATCAAGCCTATTCGACATTCTTGATGGGTTTCAAATTTGGTGGCTGTGAGGAAGAAAAATGGAGACATTAGGTTATGTGAAAATTTTAGAAATTTGAATGTATCTTTATTAAAAGATAACTATGCTTTTCCTAACATAGAAAATATGTTGCAAAGAGTTATTGGTTGTGAACTCTTGTCCTTGATGGATGGGTTCTCAAGCTATAACCAGATAAAGGTAAAGGAATAAGAACAATTCAAAACTAGATTCACCACACAATGGGGAACATATGTATATGTGAGAATGCCTTTTGGTCTGATCAATGCTGGGGTAACATTCCAGATGAGTGGAAGACAACATTCAAAAATACTGAAGGCCTCTATGAATGGCTTGTCATGCAGTTTGGACTCACCAATGCTCCTAGCACATTCAAGAGACTCATGAGTGAAGTCCTCAAGGATTTTATAGGTAAATTTGTAGTTTTTTACTTAGATGATATCTTAATTTTTAGCAAAACTAAAGAGTATCATCTTAAGCATTTAGAAATTATACTAAAAAATTTGTAAGAAGAACAACTAACTATAAATTTGGAGAAATGTGAGTTTATGAAGCAGGAGATTGTGTACCTTGGCTTTGTGATATCCAAAGGTGATTTGAAGATGGATACATCAAAAGTGGAAGAAATACTAAACTGGCCTACTCCCAAGATAGCTAGTGAGGTTATGTGTTTTCATGGATTGGCTCAATTCTATAGAAAATTCACAAGGAACTTTAGTGCAATTTATGCTCCTATATTGGATATAATCAAGGGAGTTATGAAAAGTAATTTTCAATGGACCAAGGATGGTGATAGGGGATTTGAAGTTATGAAACACAAGGTAGCTATACAACCAATACTATTACTCCATAGTTTTGACAAAATCTTCACCATAGATTGTGATGCAAGAAAAAATGTAGTTGGGGCAGTTTTGAGTCAAAATAATAGACCAGTGGAATTTTCTAGTGAAAAGCTTAATGAAGCAAATAAGACTAACTCATCTTATGACTTAGAGTTGTATGCACTTGTTCAATCACTTAGGAAATGGAGGCACTATCTATTTCCTAAAGAGTATGTTGTCTACAATGATAACCAAGCATTGAGTTTTCTTAACTCCCAAGACAAGCTAAGCCATAGGCACATAAAATGGGTAGAGTATCTGCAGTCTTATACATTTACAATAAAACATAAGAAGGGGAAGTGTAACAAGGTTTCTCATGCCTTAAGTATAAGGATACTTATGATCTAAGACATACAATTGAAGAGCATAGGAGTTGAGAGTTTCAAGGACCTCTACAAGGAGGATGAAGATTTTTAAGTAGCCTATAAGATATGCCAATATTTTAGTAATCACTTCCACAGTGAGCATGCAGAATACACTTTGTAAGAAGGACTCTTGTTTAAGGGTGGACAATTGTGTGTGCCAAGGGGGTCAATGAGAGAGAATTTGATGCAAGAAAATAACAATGGAAGCTTAAGTGGACATTTTGGGTTAAACAAGACTGTAGAGTTGGTTCAAAGGTTTTATTATTGGCCCAAGATGCATAAGGATATAAGGAGGTATGTTTAGAAGTGTGAAATCTGTCAAAGAGCCAAAGGAACCTCCTCAAATGCTATTCTTTATCAACCATTTCCAATTCCCAATAGGCCTTGGGAATGTGTAAGTATGGATTTCATAGTTGGTTTACCCAAAACTAAGACTGGGTTTGACAATATTTATGTAGTTGTAGACAAGTTTAGTAAAATGAGTCATTTCATTCCTTGTAAAGATAATCATGATGCCATTCATATAGCTCATTCATTTTTTGAAGAATTCATTAGGATAGATGGGTTACTAGTCAGTATAGCATCAGACAGGGATACAAAATTCATGGGTCATTTTTGGAAAACCCTATGGAAAAGGTTGGGTACCAATCTCTCTTTTGGGTCTGCTTACCATCCCCAAAAAGATGGGAAGACAAAGGTGGTCAACAAGACCCATGGAAACCTCTTGATATGTTTAACTAAGGAGTATGGGCAGGCTTGCGATTAAGTGATTCATCAAGCAAAATTTTCTTATAATGACACTGTGCATAGAACAACATGAAAGAGCCTATTTGAAAATTTTTATGGAATGCATCCTAGGGGTGTATATGAGCTTAGAGATCTAAGAAACATGGAGGGAAGAAGTGGACATAAAGAATATTTTTCACAATCCATGAAGGAAGTGCATGTGCAAGTGAGAAAACTTTAAGAGAGAACACCCAAAAGATAAAGGACAAAGTTGATGTCAAGAGGAAGGATATTTAGTTTGAAGTGGGAGATTGGGTCAAGGTTCATTTGAACAAGGCTAGATTTCAGAGAGGAGTGCCAAGAAAGTTGGAAATGAGGAGAATTGGTCCTTGTTAGATAATGGCTAAGTATGGAAGTAATGATTATAAGGTGGATTTGCCTAAGGATATAGCACTGTCTCCTATCTTTAATGTAGCATATTTAGTACAGTACAAAGCTCCCAATCCTAAAGGAAGTGAAGAAGTTCCTGATGCTATAGAGATGGTCAATGATCTGACATTACCTTCCCCACCTAAGCCTACAATAGAGAAGGTGTTAGATTCAAGGATTTCAAAGAAGACTAGAAAATGGAATATAAATGGAGTATATGATCAAGTGGGCGCATATGCCTGAAACATAAGCTGCTTGGTTTGATAAGGCATCTTGGAGTGTTTGAGTGCTTTTGAGAGGCTTAAATGTCAAGAATTGTTTTCCTCTTGAGAGTCTTTAGGTGGGTGTTGTTACAAGATAACAAGCAGGATCATTGAAGTTTCCCCTTTGTAGTTTGGTTGGATCCATCACCCCTCCATATCACAATCACAAATGTATAGCTCAATGATGTGTATGATAATCGTTCAAGGACATTCCCAATTATAGAATGAAAATGAGAGCTCTAGTGTAAAACTCATATTGATAGGCAAATGCTATGTTATAATGGTTAAGTATATTTACATAGAAAGTTCTTTCCAATTAATTTTTTGTTATGTTCATAAATTATACAATTTTTCTTGGAACTATAATATTCTTTTGAACGTACTACATTCAATCATATTTATAGAGAAGATGTTATGCTTGTGGACAGATTATCCAACATGGGATCTGATGGTCATTTGGTAAGGAAAGTATATGACAGAAATATTTCATCTCTATTTTCCTAAATAACAAACACAAGCTTGCTCTATTTTGGGGAGTACATTTCAAATTGGTTTGATTTATTTTGAATTCTTTAATAAAATCAAAGATAACAGTCAAAAGGGGGATGGATAGGCAGTGACTTGCAAGCAGTAGATATTTCTCTCAAAAGATGATATAATATTTAATTAAATCAAATATAATAGTCGTTTAAGAAAGTACGTTACTTCAGATGGTCTATTCAAGTAGTCTTATCTAAGGATGGTCATGTGCGTGTGAATTGTGACTGTGCTATCTATGGACACACACTTCAATAAAACATTGTGTGGCTAGTCTATGAAAGCGTGAAAATAAGAAAAGACCAAAAAATTAGCCAAAGTTGACTCATTGCCTTCTAGTAGGCAGAAGTGTAAGTTTGCTCTTAGGTCATCACAAAACCATTTACTATAGACCTATTCTAAACAAAGGATTTAAATGATCTAAGCTATAAGATTGAAAATGCTAAGAGTAATTAATCCAAGATTAGCTAAGATATATTTTAGTACCCAAATTGAAATGTGATCCTAGATTTGGAAACCAAATGCTTTGAAATCAAATAAACATGGAAAAGATAAGTGCTAATTTCTAAATGCTCAAATACTCACATGCTTAAAGAGAGAAATCCTACAGAATAATAATACTTCAAAAAATTAGGATCCATTGTGAGGAAATGAAGCTCACTTTTATAGAAAACCTCTCTCGAATCGACGATCGAGATTGAAAATTAAAGAACGGACGAGATTCAATTTGAAGAAGAAAAATCCATGTGCACGGAAGATGATTGGTTGAGAGAATCAGTTGATTGAATTGACTGATCAGTCATTTAGGAAAATTCCAGAATCAGTTTTCAGTTAACTGAATTGTTTCTAAAATGAGAAACATAAAGGAGCTAGTTAACTAAACATTACATGTTTATTTTAATTTTGATGTTCAGTGAACTAAAATGGTGGCATAAAATACACTTTTGAATTATTTAAATGATTTTAAATGCATTTTAACTTAGCTTTATTAATTTAATTCCTTTTTGAATTTAATTGACAATTTAGTAATTTATTTAATCAATATATTAGAATATAAATTTAAATAAATAAACTAAGGTTTATTTGCCAATGTATTTCATTTTTAGGAATTAATTAATTAATCAAGTGCGATGATAGATTAGGACCTAGGGTTTAGGTCAGATCAGACTGAAGACGATGAATTGCCTTTAGGATTAGGACTTAGGATGATCAAGGTTAGGCTTTTCTTAATAGGAGATTGAGATTGGGTGTCTAGGGTTTAGGTGACCATTTTTAGGTCATTACATTTGCCCCTCTTTGAATTGATGTACAAGAAACATATTGATTGAAAGACCAGTTAGCGATGCGATGAATAATACTTTGATGTGAAGCGATGAAACCATTATTTCCAATAAAATTGACTCCAAGCTTAATTGGACCAAGATCGATCAAAAGATATAAAATAAAATGCTCATTTTGATCTAAAGTAATGAAATTGAACATCTGTCAGAAACTCTTTACCCTTTTGATTGGTTTAAACAAATAACCAGTTTGATTTGAAGAGATGAAACTGATTATCATTAAGAGGTTGACTAAAAAAAATTGACTTGATTTGTAGCGATGAAGCCAATTTGATAAATATGTCTGGTTTCAGAAATGAATGAATAGTATAAGATCAACCTATCTAGTTTTGAGATTTCCATCACTATATAAGATGATTGATTAGGTTGCCTTTAATTTATGATAATCTCAACTTGATGTGATGTGATGAAGTTGAGATGCCCCAAGAGATGGGGTATTGCTTGGTGATGTGATCACTGAATTATTGATGGCCTGATCTTGCCCCCTCAGGAGTGAAATTGAAACATGGCTAGTGATTGTAAGAAAATTGATTGATGAAACTGATGTCAAAAGAAACTGATCTAATTTAGAAGAGGTTGCAAGAGGTTAGGAGATTCTACACTTGTTTTGAGGTCATGTTGACCAAGTTTGACAAAAATTATGGTATGATTGATCAAATTTGACCATAATTTTGACACATGGATTGATTGGAAGAAAGCATGATAAATTTCCATTGGCTCAGAGTCTAGAAAGACTAATTGCACAAGTAGTCAATTGCGATTGACTAAAAAAGTCAACTATCAAAATTGACAAGTAAAATAATCTCAAATTTTTATTTCGATCCTGAAAATGGAATCATCACATTTAAATTAGCCAGGGGTGTAATTTTCACATCATTCAGAACAAGTTGAAAATTAGGTCAAAAACCTATATAAAGGCGAAAAGGGCCATTTCAATTCATTTCAACCTTTTGAGTTTGATAATATTCCTCTAAGAAAAATGGTGGTCCCCGTTGATACACACTGATTCAAGCACCAGGGTCTGTACAATAGGCCCGGGAACTATCGAGCAACGGTAAGTGCACGAGAAACTTCTCTTTCAATACCATTTTTGTGAATTTCTATTGATTTTATTATGTATTTAGCACATTTTTGTTTTCAAGCCCTCAGATTCTTGTACGAGTCCAAGGGAGGGATTGTATGAGTAACTAAATCGATTTAGTTTCTCCTATGAGGCCATTAGAATAGTCATATGTCCATCACCTAGAGATCGTATGAGCACATTCAAAATAGTGTGTTTGCTTGTATGATAAACCCTAGATTCTTGTATCAGAGTGTTTTCTTGTACGAGTCATTGTGAATGCGTGTACAAAAATGAAAAGAATCTCTGTACTCATATAGAAAATAATGCTTGTGTTTGAGCTTTGAAACGTCAAAATTTTCTTTTCATCACTGTTGATCTGACATCTTTAGCATGTTGTACTTCATTTTAGGTCTTCATTCGGTCACTTTGACAGGTGTACTGATGTTTCATTGTTTCTTTTTGCAAGTGCAATTTATTGATTTCTAGTTCAGGATCACATATCCACCGACGATGCACTTGGTGAGCCGGTTAGATGATGACTAGAGGGCCCTCATTGCAGAGTGTAGTTTTGGATGGATCATGGCGATCCATGAGATCAAGGTGAGCCATGGATTACTAACAGTGTTGGTAGAGAACTTCCACAATGAGTATTACACATTCCACATGCCCACTAGTGAGATTATAGTGACACCAGAGGATGTATACCACATCCTTCATATTCTATTTTGGGGCCCATAGGTGTGGTATGAGGCTACACATAGATCAGACATGCTAGCATTATGTTGCATCTTTCATGAAAATGAGATTCCAGAGAGATGGATATCATGGGACACTATGATGGCTAGGTATGCCAAATAGTTCCCCTTATTATGTATCATGACTGGCTTCATTGGTTGTATCCTTATGCCATATAGGGGTCAGTAGGGATTTCAGTAGGGTTGGGGTTTAGCGTTAGAGGATCTCTAGATAGACCAGTGAAGCTTGGGTGGGGTTCGTGCCTATTGGCACATTTATACCATGAGCTCCATGAGATAGTATATCATGAGGCCAAGAGCCTCACCGCAGGTGTTCTAATATTGTAGATTTGTTCATGGGAGCACATTCCCATTCACATGTTAGTGGTTGATGATGCCTGGCAAGATGGGAATCCTTTCATATATAGATATGTAGGTTTCTTCATGCAACCCCATTTGGGGAATACAGATTACTAGCGCTACTAGTTTTATGATCTAATAGTGGTCATATGACATACATATAGGGGAATTGAGGTGTGGGGTGACTGGTGATTGCAAAGCCGCAAGATTTTTATGACTCATCCACTGATACGATGCACACCTACAGTCATTGAGCTATTTGTTGTATCATGAGTGCATAAGTAGTTTGGTAGACTATAGGCAGTACCTGCTAAGTTCACCACATATGATAGATTTACTAACAAGATACAATGATGGTGGGGCCCCAGATTGGTTCATGCCACAATAGTACACAAGTTGGATGGGTTACAACAGGCCAGATGGTATTATCAATAGGCTGTAACGGATGCAGGGGTGACACCAAATTATTAAGATTATATGACACAACATTCCTTTCCTTTATTTATAGATCTGGCTGCCCAAGAACTAAGGATAGATGAGGGAGGGATTTCCCCAGGTGACATACCAACAAAAGTGTAGAGGTTGACAAGTGGAGATCCTGGTGCTAGCTTTAGCAGAGTGACACTAGTAGTGGGTCAGCGTCAGAGATGGGAGGGTGGTAGCTTAGGTGTAGTGGGGGTTGATGTACCATCTGAAAAACAAGATGTACCCTTGGGAGGATAGAATGCTCCCATTTTTGATGAGGTTTCCCGACATGATATAGAGAGGCGGGATAGCTAGGTAGGACAGGGTGAGCAGGCTGATCTAGGAGAGAAAGAAGAGGGTCAAAGGCAACGAACACCACAAGATGTCATTTGGTCACTCAGGGAGAGGGTCAGGGGTTTACAGATATATGTGGCTATGACACAGACCATGTTCGCAGAGCATGATCATTTTTAGTGTAGCCACCCAGAAGACTAACCGAGCTTCATACTATATGGTAGCCTACAACACTATGGTTCCCTTAGATAGACATGTGGTCTTTTTTTCTCAGTTTATGGCTCATTTCGAGGGTGCACGTATGCCCTAGGATGATGAGGCCATGCCTCTACCACCTCCACCACCACACATGCCTACTGATGCTGAGGACATAGCTGAGAGCTAGCCTTCTATTGCTCTTTGATAATTTTGTGATATCTATCGATATTGTACCCATTTTTGGCTTTACAAACAATGATTGTCTGCAATGAGAAATTTTGTATACTTCGATATTTTGATGTAATCCTAACATTTATATATATATAAAGAGACATATGATTTGATCTTATTACACTTGTATTCATTGATGTTATAAAATGCTTGGTTTCCTTATGCTAGTCTTTATGGACGCATTTCTGTTTTATGATCGTGTATGGATTATGATGCTTTATGGATGATTATGCAAATGTATATGCAATGTGATTGTTCAAGAATAGAATTTTCACCCTAAATCAGGCATTAAGGCTTCATGGCAACTCTATCTGACAGTGGAAACTTCCTCTAGCTATGGGTGAACTATGGATGAGGAAGAGTCTCCAGATTCTAGGCTGGCTCCTATTTCGTATGGAATATCACCTCCTGATTGAAAATTTAACTGAGAAAAAGGGAGAAAGATTTAAAATTGAACTTGCACGGATAAAACTAGAAAAGGTGATACACCAATAAGGTTAAGATCTTATTAAAGCTTCAGTCTAACACCCACTTAGCATACCCTAGGGGATCTCTGCACTATCATTCACTGCTCAATACAAAGGTTAATTAGAAGGCCACAACTAGGGTTTAACCACAAGCAGTAATCTTAACATTAACAACATGCATATTCTGCAAAAGGATTATATTCTGTGATATAAAATAGGAATCAATGCAATTCACTAATCCATATTACAAAGGTATTACTCTTCGATGCAGAAAATTGAAAAGGAATTTGAACAAATGATCATAATAAGATGTATGGAAAAAGGTGGGGCAACTATATTATTCTCAAAAATATGTATACAAGTCACATGTATGAATTCCTGAGTAATGGCAAGGAATAGTGAAATCCTCTTGCACAAAATCAAAATTACAAGCATGAACTTACACTGGAATACAAAAAACACGAATAAACAACTATAGGAATTAGAAATTCACTAAAGCTCCTCTATCCACCAATTTGACCCCCTTAAACATGAAGCAAATCCACCACTAAATAGCCAAAATGGCTTATTTCAAAAAAACTAATTCCCCCCAAAAACCTTCATGAAAGATCTCCCCAACAATAGGGCCAAAATAGCACCCTAAATCCAAACCCTAAGCTTTGAAACCCTAAGTTGATAGATAAGATTAAATATTTATTACATAATTTATCAACTTTTTCTCTTCGAATGATGATATTGCAACCCTAAATACATTACCATCTTATTTGAGAACCCTAAAAACCTAACTTCAAAGGGAATCAAATTTTTTATTAACTTGGCATCTTCATTGATCCCAACCCTGTCGACACCTCACCACTGTGGTTGATGCAGCTGTAGTTTGTTGGTCACCATGGTTTGTATTCGACTTGACCATCTCAGTTTGAAGGGATAGTTTTGAGACTTCATGGCACTCAAAAGTACCATCGTGGCAATGTGGAGGTAATGTCAATGCAATGGGAACTGCAACTACATTTACTCCATCTGATGGTGGATTTCAAATGTGAGTAAAACACAATTCATTTTTATCGATTTCATTTGTGAGTTAGGGTTTTTTCTCTGTCGTGCCGCCATGTTGAAACTGGAAACCATGAATCTTTGCTATGTTTCCACCTCTGTTCTATGAAGAAACTTCCAGTTTTATGAGCTTTATGAGGGAAAAAGTGTCGTTTCATGCTCACTGTAACACATGGCATCTTCTTTGTTGCATTCTCCTTCAGTAAAGGCTGCGCCTTTTGGTCTTCTTTTGCTTTGAACTCAGGTTCCAACTATAAGTTATCTTGCATTTGCTTGAATGTTGGGATGTTTGATGATATAGTGTCATTATGCCAATACAAATGGCGCCGCATAGTTATTTGTAACTTGGGTTTCTTGAGCTGATGTTTTACCACTATTGTGGGTTTTAAACTGCAGTGTATAAAGAAAACTCGGGGAGTTTTCACTGTTTGTGACCACCACTACAGACTTGGAATTTATTACCACTGCAATCTTGGAATGGTCTCAAGCTATGGTTGAGATGTCGAGCCCATGAAATTTGGTTTTGAACTGGGGATGTCTCAGCCACAGCTTTAGGCTCATCGCCAGTTCGTAGTGTGACATAAAACAACACCACTGCTAGTCTGGAGTGACCTAGAATTGTGGTTGAAATATTGAGCAACCATGAATCTCGGCCTTCACTGCTTAGTCATCTCAACAACAACTTGAGACTCATCCCTAGTTCATAGTGTGACATGGAACTAGGGAAAAAACATGGTGGTCACTACAGTCTTCCATTGAATACCGCGGGTTGTCCTTTAGCTTCCTCCTTCAGACACGTGGGCAACAGACCAAGTTATGACTATTTTGTCTTGACCACCATGTGGGTTCTCTTCAACATATAAAAATGTAGCTTATGGCTGAAAGGTGCGGTGAATGTATTTTGTTTAATCTTTATGACATCTTTCATTCATAAGCTTCACATTTTTACTGCAAGTTGATACAACCATGACTGGGGAAATGCACCAGCAACTTCGCACATACAGATAAGTGATCACTTTTCTTTGTTTAGAAATGATACGAAACTTGATGACTATGAGGTTTCTTTTGTGTCGACTCTCTAAATGTAATCATTACTTGCTTTTTTGGCTCTTTGCTTGATGTTGTACTTCACTGTCATACCTCATTCTGTTATTCACAATACTTTGAAACACCCACATAGCTTTTGAATTTGCACTTGAAGTTGTCGGTTTTGCTGTTTGTCTAAACTTGAAGTAAAACATGGGTTTTAAAAAAAAAACTGTTTAAATTTTTTTAGAAAAACATTCACCTTACTGTCACAACTAAACATAAAACTTGCTCCCCTGTTCAGACCAAACACTCTTTTCTATCCGCTGTGCTCTTGTTTTATCTACAAAAAACCTGAGATATATCTCCTCCAATATGCTTTTAAAACATAACTATTTTTGCTTAACTGATAACAATATTAGCAAAAAATACGAAACCCGATTATGTTTAAACTTTTGAGAATGTAAAATGCAATTAGTGTAAAACACACTATTTCTTTAAAATGCATACCAGATGTTACCCATGGGGTTCGAGCACGGGCTCGTGACTCCCATGGGTCATTCTCAAAATTAATAAACCCTAATCGACATATATGTTTTAACATCATGCATACCCTGTACTATCATCTTGAATGTATATTATCTTTTAGTGTAGCAGTATAAGATGTATTTGTTTACCCACTTTGCATCTAGATATATTTTAAAAATTAACATGAAGACATGAATTTTATCTCTTTGAAATCAGCTTCCATAATGATGTCTGTCTTCTGTATATATTCCACCATCATGAATGCAAACTTATGCAGATATTAAGATTGTTAATTTCTGTCCTCATTTGCAGCTTTCATATTTCTTTGTTATGCATATTCTTTTGAAAATTCAGCTTGTAATAGCATTAACAATATTAGTTCTCATAGAAAATATGCTTAATCTTTATGCACGTGTTTTCAACTTTGATTTCCCAGATGAAATTTTAAAAGATGTCTTGAAACAACCTACACAGCAAGAGGCACTTACTGTAACAACATTTCTGAATCTCCCTTATCTACATGAAGACAGTGAACTTTCAAATTCTTTCAATTCTGCATTTTTTTCTAATTTTCTCTCTTACCAAGCCTTTTGTAGCATTTGTTTTTTGAATTTCTTCATGTGTCTGCACCTTATCCTTATCATGCATGTGAGCAGTAATCTTTTGAGATGTAAACAATTCCTTTCTGCATGTAATGGGTTATGTGAAGTTCGAGCACATGCTCATGACATCCACTGCATTATTCTCCCTTGCTTACTGCATTCAGTCACACATATTTGCCCACTTGCACACAAAACACTGTTTAATTTATTAGGTCATCAAATCATATGCATCAATTAACATTTGTGGGTGAATGTATGCCAAGATGAAATTCACTCATGAGTGTTGGTTGGTTTGTATCATTTGTTGAACTAATAGGTTACCCAAATTCTGAAAATCATTTTCTTGGATGATATGCTAAGTTTTCTCAGATATCTGATTTGTTAGAAAAGAATAATATATCAAAGTGATGATAAATAGCAAAAGGTTTCATGTTTGGAACAAGTCCCTTTAATACTATTTTTCAGATACTATGAAGAAATGTTTTCTCATTACATTGTTTTCATCAGATTGATATGCAATTTTTAGAAAAACTGATTGTATGCTGTTTGTGTTGCATGTATTGCTTAGATCTAGCTGGTTCTAACACCCCACTTTCTTCTCCTGATGTAGGTAAACCCTAAGGGACCTAAATGCAGATGTAGAACCTAACCAGGAACCATGGTGACCTAAATGCTGATGCAAAGACTAACCACAAGGTAATGCATTGGACCCCTTCTCCATACTTTCAATTATGCATTCTATTCTGCAATGTATTATTTTTGATATGAAAGGAAAGATGAAACAATACTTATACCAAAAATTTAGCTTGTATGCACAATGTAATTGATCAATCATAATTTAGAAATTATTGAGTGTGATCAACTCTTAGAGTACAGATAATAACTTCTGAAAATGAATGTAATGGTAGAATATTTATTAATAATATCTGAAGGATAATATTAATGGGACTCTTCAAAAAATGCAATTTTTTCCTATTTGTGGTTATGTTGATGCAATGCTGAAAATTAGGGTAACAATTTTGGTGACTTCTGCTGGATGTTTGCCTGCTAGACACAACCTTAGACCTTTATCCCTGGGCAATAGAGTTAGGAAACCAGAAACCATGAATGCAAACATTTATTGAAATGAAAATGCAGCTACTCTAGACTAATGCAACCTAAAGACCTAAGAAACCTAGGGACCTATGTGCTTGGACATCACTTATTGTAAATGAAACCTAGACTAAAAGCTAATCCTCAAAGCAAAGCTTGAGGTGTATTCCATTGACTGGAATTTGCAGAACTTCTCCATCAGTTGTGGACAACTGATAAGCATTTTTTTCTCTATAGGCTCTAATAACAAATGGGCCTGCCCAAAAGTTGTCAAATTTGTCATGCTGGCCTGGCCTGCTCTTTAGTACCTCCAATCTGAGTACTAAATCACGTTCTTTGTAGTTCCTAAATGTAGCCTTCTTGTCAAAAAAATTCTTAGTTTGTGCTTGCATTAACTCCATAGTTTCACAGGCTCTGTTCCTCTCTTCTTCTAGCTGTAATAAACTAGCATACCTCAAGGCAAGGGAATCACCCTCTTCAAAAAACATCAGTTGATCAGCTAGCTGTAATGCAGGAAATTCTGTAGATATGGGTAATCGGGCCTCTTTGCCATAAACAAGAACATAGGGTGAATTCCTAATTACCTGCTTACGTGTAATTTTGTCCAACCACATGGCCGTCTTCAATTTGGAATGCCAATCTCTTTTGTTTCCTTGCAAGGTATTCTTGATGATCATGATTAGGTTTTTATTTGTAGACTCTACAAGACCACTACCCTGTGGATAGTAATTAGAAGAAGTGTTTAAATAGATACCGTTCTTGACAACCCATTCGGTGATAGATGACCCAACAAAAGCCAAGGCATTATCTGATACTATGGAGTGAGGAACTCCAAACCTTGTAATAATATCATCATAGAAATTCAGAACAACATTTCCAAAAGATTCTTTTAGTGCAATGGCCTCAGTCCACCTAGTAAAATAGTCTGTAGCAGTCAAGATCCATTTATGACCTGCATTAGAATTAGGGTTTATTAGGCCAATAAAGTCCACTCCCCACTTGTTGAATGGCTTATCAATAATGATTGGTTTCAGAGGTAATGTTGCCAACCTTTGTTTCCCTGCGAACATAGCACAATTTTGGCATCTTCTTGCCCATGAATGAGCATCTTTAAATAAATCTAGCCAATAATAGCCAGCTCTCAAAATTTTCCATGCTGTTGTTTTGGGGCTGAAATGCCCTCCACAAGATCCATCATGAAATTTAGATAAAATCTTATTCTGATCAATATGATCTATACATCTAAGAAGCATACCAGAAGGATCTTTCCTATACAGAATGTTATCAATTAGGACATAAGGAATAGATTAAAGTCTAAAATACCTTCTTTCGGCCCTATCAAGATTTATCAGACATTGGCCAGTTTGCAAGAATCTGGTCATATCTGACAACCAGGATGCTGAATCATTTACTAGTATTGGGTCACCTTGGGGTGCGATGGCCTCTTCAGTGGGCTTAACCTGATTTTCTCCTTCTGCCAATTGAGCACATAAGCCTTTACCTCTAACCAGCTTGGTGACATGGATTTGTACATCATATTCCATGACTTTAGTTATCCACCCTGACCTCTTTTCACTGACATCTTTATTTAGCAGAAACTATTTAATGCTAGGGTGTGCAATCATTAGATGTATTTTGTTCCTAGAAACTATATGTTTGAAATTTTTTAAGGCTTTTATCACATCTAGTACATGCTTTTCAACAAAACTGTATTTTTCCTCATAATTATTCATACCTTTACTGAAAAAGGCTACTGGATACTCCTGTCCTTCCTCGTTCTTTTACACCAGCATTGCTGAAACTATATCAATACCACCATAAGCATATAAAACAAAATCCTTAGAAAAATCAGGATTAGCTAATGTAGGGGCTGAAGATAAGGCATGCTTAATTTGCTCAAAACTCTCTTTTCCCTCAGCAGTCTAGCTGAAAGGCACATCCTTCTTCAACATGGAAGTCAAAGGTTTCAATAAATTTGCAATATTGAGAATAAAGTGTCTAACAAAATTTATCCTTCCAATAAAACTTTGCAATCCCTTTTTATGTTTTGGCAATGACAGCTCAAGAATTGCATGAATCCTTTCAGGATCTATTGTTGTACCTCCTTTAGACACTTGATACCCCAAAAGTATTCTTTTGTGTACTAAAAAAACAAATTTCTTTGGGTTAAGAGAGATTCCAAACTCTCTACATCTCTGCAAAATTTGTTTCAAATGATCTATGTGCTGGTTTGCAATTTTTCTGTAAATGGTAACATCATCTAGATATACTAGAACAAATTTATACATAAATTTTTTGAAAGCCATGTCCATTGCTTTCTGAAAAGTAGCACCTACATTTGACAGACCAAATGGCATCCTTTTGTAAGCCATTGTACCCCATTTAGTGGTAGATTCTATTTTGAATTGATCAGATTCTTTAACCAAAATCTGGTTATAACCATAGTACCCATCCAAGAGTGAGAATCTTTTAGAACCTGAAACATATTGAAGGATCTATTCCATGGAAGGAAGAGGATGTCTATCCTTTAGAGATGCCCTATTCAGGTCTCTAAAATCTACACAAAGTCTTATCTCTCCATTCTTCTTCCTTACTGGAACTAGATTAGACACCCATGAAGTATGCTTTATTGAGAATACTATACCTCCATCTAAGAGCTTTCTTAGTTCTTTCAACATTAAAGGTTCTAATTTGGGATTTATGGGCCTTTGCCTTTGCCTGATTGGTTTTGCATTTGGTTCTAAATCTATGGTATGTTGAGTCAGTTGAGGATCAAACCCTTTCAAATCAGCATAATCCCAAGCAAATACATCACTATATTCTCTGAAAAGATTAATAAACAATTCTTTTTCCTTGGGAGGGTTTATTTTACCAACCTTCATATATTTGTCTCTAAAGATCTCCACCTCCTCATAATGATCTTCTTTAACTAGTAAACTAGTTTTACTCTTATTGAATTGATCATCTGAGTTGAATGCTGATTCTAGGTTGACTAGTCCCCTTGGAAGCTTATTAGTTTTTAGTTGAATAAATTGATTCTCCATTTTCTGATCATAGATTTCTCTTTTAGGAGCCAAAAATTCTTTAGTTTCTGTCATAAAACTCAAGATATGTTCATCAGTGTAAAATACTTGCCAATTAGCATCATTATCTGGAACAGATGGTCTTGCCACAATTTTAATATGTGACTGGTCTGAAATCAGTCCTTTATTTTCTATAATTGCAGCATGTGCGCCAATACCAGCCAATCTATTAGCATGCATGTTCTCCCTTCTAGGTATGGATATAAGATTGAAAGCATCAAAATCTTCCAAAATATCAGACACTCTTGATTTATACAGCTTTAAGAGATCATTCTTAACAATATTAATTCCTCTCACCTGCCTTACTATCAGCTCACTATCTCCTAATGCCTTTAAACATTTGATTCCTCTTTTCCTAGCCCATTCCAAGGCCTGGATCAAGCTCTCATATTCTGCTATATTATTAGAACATGGAAAAGATAACTTGTAAGCAACATAAAATTTATCACCATGAGCTGATACCAACATAGCTCCTGCACCAATACCATTTTTATTTTTTGATCCATCAAAATAAAGATCCCATAACTGATTAGACAATTCTGATTCAGGACATTGATCTTTAACTAGATTAGGAACAATTGAATCAGATTCTAACATTACATAATTACCAAAACCAGCATCAAGCACATCAATATCTTGATCACTTCTAGCTTCCCATTCATCCAGGACAAAGTCAGGATATCCTTCAGTTTGTGTGTTGTGAGATGAAGTCTCATTGATTTCATCTAGATCCATGAACACACAACTTGCATTGATGGGACTAGGATTATAAGGCTCTATGTGGTCTTTGGCCCATAATTATAATTTTATGGTCACCTTAGCACCATACCTAGTTCTAAAATATAGGTGAGACCAATCAGATGAGAAATATCCATCTATATTGGCCGTGAAGTCTCTTGATAAACACAGAGCAAAGTATGGTGGTAGATCTATGACAAAAATATCCTGAGAGATGGAGAAGTTTGGACATGAGTGCAAGGTTAAACTTTCATTTTTGACAACTCCTACTATTTTAACTGAAGAACGATCAATTTGGACAACTCCTTTCTCAAGAGGCTCATATTTTAAATCTAGTACATTATCTATACTCTTTGGCATGACAGTGCTGGTTGCACCACTATCTACCATGCAATTATGCACCAATTTATTCCCAATGATCAAAGAAACATAGAAGGGGGGAGGCTTAATATTTGTAGATTTCTTACCTTCCTTTTCTGTCATCTTCTACATATTTTTTGGCTTTCTTTCAATTGGTATTGCCGATCACTTTAATTCTGCATCATTTTTACTTTCTTGTAATACTGGCTGCTGCATTTTACCAATCTTACTTTCTCCTTTAACTGCTTCATTTTGAACTACTAAAGGCTCTGAATTGGCCAAGACCACTCTAGGAGGATGATGTATAGCTTGATGTGGAATTGCTGTTCCTTTTGATAGTTCCTCCTTTAATAAATCAGTTTGCCCTGGAATAACTAATGAATCCCACATGGAAATAGAAACATTCATCTTTTTCATATTATCAACAATGTTATAAGGAACAACAAATTGTACCTTCTGAGAAGACTTACTAATACTCTGATCCAACTATTTCTGATACTGTATTTCTCTGTTTTCATGAGTAGAGGCTCATTTTAGGATTGAAACTGGTGGAATGAGTGATGATTGATTTGTAGCAGCAATCCCAGCAGTTGATTGCTTTGATTCTAGGGCTCTTTTCTTAGCTCTGGTATTTTCTGATATGGATGAATCACCATTCACTCCACATAACTGTTCCTCTTGCCAATTGAGGAATGCAGTGTCAGGAGTAGTTGTATCATAGTGTGGCTGAACCTCTTCAGTAGATATAGTAGGTTGTGAATCTATAATACTTTGAACCATTAAGGCTTGATTGAGCACTCCATTAGTACACTTAGACTAATTGTGCTGTTCATTATAGGGATAACACCATTCATAATTTGTAGCAAGGTTATTTTGGCTAGGAACAATATCCCTAACAACATTGAGAGGTGCTGGATTGTATGGCCTGTAAGGCCTTTGATTCCAATTTTGCCTATTTGCATTACTATTTCCCTGATATTGTTGCTTGCTGCTTTGGTAACTGGGATGATTAGGCTGTTGAGATGAAGAACCAGAAAATTGACCTTGAGTATGGGCTATTGGATGAATTTGCTATCTTTTCAGGTTAACTAGTTCATTCTCAAAGGTCTGTAGCAAGCTCTCAATTTTTTGTTGACTATTTTTTATGCTTTGCAATTCACTAGGAGGGACAATAGGAATAATTTCTTCACTTTTCTAAGATGGAAACTGAGCTAGAGGTGGCACAACTAGTGGCATATTGGATTGGATGTTAGGAAAATAAGACATGGGTGATCTAGGAGCTATCTTTCCTGCCTAAATGAGACTATTTTCTTCCCTTATTGCAATCTCAAAAGCTTGAGGTAAAGAATTCCCTCCCATTGACTGTATCATTACTGAAATATCACTATTCAAGCTTTTAAGAAAGTACAAAAATGCATACTCAGCAGAGGGTCTTACCGTGGTAGGGATCCTATTCCAAGTTTTCTAAAACTTGAGATTAAAATCACTTAATTCCTCTTGTGGAGCCCTTTTAATGTTAGTTAGTTATTCTAATAGAGACAGATTGTCAGATTTATCCTTAAAAAACTTGGAAAGAGTTTCCCCAAAAACATCCCATGTAGCAATAGAATTTATTGGAAGATTTCTGAACTAGTCAAGAGCTTTACCTTTAAGTGACGCAACCAGCAGCTTCATAGCCACATCTTCCTCTATGACATGGTGGACATTGCATAGGGATGCAAAATATCTGATGTGTTCAATAGCTATTACTTGATCTTCTCCGGTGACTGATGGCAAACCTTTCAAGGCAGCCAAGGGTATATTGTTGTGATTTTCAATTCAGAGAGGACTACCTTGATCAAAAGGGACAAAAGGAATATTTCTTGCCATTCTTTCAGTTGGTGGTACTTGTTGCTGAACGACGGTCGCAACAACAGCTTGAGTATGCTGAACTGCCTTCCTTTGGTAAGTCTTCAAATTCTGGTGATTCACTGCAGTAACACTTGTAGAAGCCCCAAAGACAAAGTTATCTATAAAAAAATTCTCAACACTTGGCAATTCTGATTCGTAATGAGTAGGGACACTTAAATCCTCAGGAAGATTGATTTCTTCAATAATAACCTCAAGTTCTTCTAAATTTACCGCTTGATCTTCAAAAATTGGGTTATCAAATGAAGAGAAATTTGAATTCAATAGAGCACCTCTTGGATTTTGCGGTCTTCTTCCACCTCTAGATGATCTTCCTTCCCTTCTTCTTGACTATAACTCCTGGTACACAAATCCCTCCTTGTTTGATCTTGTTTGAGTTCTGCTCATTAAAATCCATGCTGAGAGCTTAAATCAATCACAGAACTTAAATAAAAATTGAGAAGCAGTTCGTTGTCCCACCAGACATGCCAAAAACTATTTAGGAATAGAATTGTCACCCTATATCAGGCATTAAGGCTTCATGGCAACTCTATCTGACAATGGAAAGTTCCTCTAGCTATGGGTGAACTATGGATGAGGAAGAGTCTCTAGATTCTTGGCCGGCTCCTATTTGGTATGGAATATCACCTCTTGATTGAAAATTTAACTGAGAAAAAGGGAGAAAGATTTAAAATTGAACTTGCATGGATAACACTAGAAAAGGTGATACACCAAGAAGGTTCAGATCTTATTAAAGCTTCAGTCTGACACCCACTTAGCATACCCTAGGGGATCTCTGCACTATCATTCACTGCTCAATACAAAGGTTAATTGGAAGGCCACAACTAGGGTTTAACCACAAGAAACAATCTTACCATTAACAACATGCATATTCTACAAAAGGCTTATATTCTGTGATATAAAATAGGAATCAATGCAATTCACTAATCCATATTACAAAGGTATTACTCTTGGATGCAGAAAATTGAAAAGGAATTTGAACAAATGATCACAATAAGATGTATGGAAAAAGGTGGGGCAACTATATTCTTCTCAAAAATATGTATACAAGTCACATGTATGAATTCCCGAGTAATGACAAGGAATAGTGAAATCCTCTTACACAAAATCAAAATTACAAGCATGAACTTACACTGGAATACAAAAAACATGAATAAACAACTATAGGAATTAGAAATTCACTAAAGCTCCTCTATCCACCAATTTGACCCCCTTAAACATGAAGCAAATTCACCACTAAATAGCCAACATGGCTTATTTCAAAGAAACTAATTCCCCCCAAAAACCTTCATGAAAGATCTCCCCAACAATAGGGCCAAATTAGCACCCTAAATCCAAAACCTAAGCTTTGAAACCCTAAGTTGATAGATAAGATTAAATCTTTATTACATACTTTATCAACTTTTTCCCTTCAAATGATGATATTGCAACCCTAAATACATTACCATCTTATTTGAGAACCCTAAAAACCTAACTTCAAAGGGAATCAAAACTTTTATTAACTCGACATCTTCATTGATCCCAACCCTGTCGACACCTCACCACTATGGTTGATGCAGCTATAGTTTGTTGGTCACCATGGTTTGTATTTGACTTGACCATCTCAGTTTGAAGGGACAGTTTTGAGAATTTGTGGCACTCAAAAGTACCATCGTGGCAATGTGGAGGTAATGTCGATGCAATGGGAACTGCAACTGCATTTACTCCATCTGACAGTGGATTTCAAATATGAGTAAAACACAATGCATTTTTATCAATTTCATTTCTGAGTTAGGGTTTTTTCTCTATCGTGCCGCCATGTTGAAACTGGAAACCATGAATCTCTTCTATGTTTCTACCTCTATTTTGAGAAGAAACTTCCAGTTTCATGAGCTTTATGAGGGAAAAAGTGTCATTTCATGCTCACTATAACACATGGCATCTTCTTTGTTGCATTCTCCTTCAGTAAAGGCCACGGCTTTTGGTCTTCTTTTGCTTTGAACTCAGGTTCCAACTGTAAGTTATCTTGCATTTGCTTGAATGTTGGGATGTTTGATGATATAGTATCATTATGCCAATACAAATGGCGCTGCATAGTTATTTGTAACTTGGGTTTCTTGAGCTGATGTTTTACCATTATTGTGGGTTTTGAACTGGAGTGTATAAAGAAAACTCAGGGATTTTTCACTGTTTGTGACCACCACTACATACTTGGAATTTATTACCACTACAATCTTGGAATGGTCTCAAGCTATGGTTGAGATGTCGAGCCCATGAAATTTGGTTTTGAACTGAGGATGTCTCAGCCACAGCTTCAGACTCATCCCCAGTTCGTAGTGTGACATAAAACAACACCACTACTAGTCTGGAGTGACCTAGAACTGTGGTTGAAATATTGAGCAACCATGAACCTCAGCCTGTTAGAATAATATGCAGAAAAATGCAAATATAAATACACAGAAAGGGAATAAAAAGACACAGAGATTTAACATGGTTCACCCAATCCTTGGGCTATGTCAACCAACAGCGATCCAATATCTTTATTATTATCCAACGGTTACAATCAGAAAACCTGCAACTCAATACCGTTGCAGATAGCTACCAAAAATCCCTCATATAATGAAATCTCAAAAGCCTAAGCCCTTTTCACAAGTATATTTGACCTAACCTAATTAGGGAAAAAAAATACTTTGACTAATGGAGAATTAATGGTCGACCCTTTACAATATCATTAAGTCATTGTCTGGGGCTCTGCCCCTTGGCCCCGCCTGGGGTGCTGCCCCAGGACCCTGCAAGGGGCTCTACCCCTTGACCCCGAGCTTGGGGCCCAAAATAGATATGTCTGGGGGGGAAACTGCACTGAAAGAAATTGAGTCTGATTAGGCTCCATATACATAACACAGCCTTCACTGCTTAGTCATCTCAGCAACAGCTTGAGACTCATCCCCAGTTTGTAGTGTGACATGGAACTAGGGAAAAAATACTGTGGCCACTACTGTCTTCCATTGAATACCACAGGTTGTCCTTTAGCTTCCTCCTTCAGACATGCGGGAAATAGACCAAGTTATGACTATTTTGTCTCGACCACCATGTGGGTTCTCTTCATCATATAAAAATGTAGCTTATGGCTGAAAGGTGCGGTGAATGTATTTTGTTTAATCTTTATGACATCTTTCAGTCATAAGCTTCACATTTTTACTGTGAGTTGATACAACCATGATTGGGGAAATGCACCAGCAACTTCACACATATAGATAAGTGATCACTTTTCTTTGTTTGTTGTAGAGTAGAAATGATATGAAACTTGATGACTATGAGGTTTCTTTTGTGTCGACTCTCTGAATGTATTCATTACTTGCTTTTTCAGCTCTTTGCTTGATGTTGTACTTCACTGTCATACCTCATTCTATTATTCACAATACTTTGAAACACCCACATAGCTTTTGAATTTGCACTTGAAGTTGTCAATTTTGCTGTTTGTCTGAACTTGAAGTAAAACACAGTTTTTTTTTAAAAAATTGTTTAAATGTTTTTAGAAAAAAATTCACCTTGCTATCATAACTAAACATAAAACTTGCTCCCTTGTTCAGACCGAACACTCTTTTGTATCCAATGTACTCTTGTTTTATCTGCAAAAAACCAGAGATATCTCTCCTCCAGTATGCTTGTAAAATATAACTATTTTTGCTTAACTGATAACAGTATTAGCAAAAAATATGAAACCCGATTATGTTTAAACTTTCGAGAATGTAAAATGCAATTAGTGTAAAACACATTGTTTCTTTAAAATACATACCAGATGTTACCCATGGGGTTTGAGCACAGGCTCATGACTCCCATGGGTCATTCTCAGAAATAATAAACCCTAATTGACACATATGTTTTAACATCATGCATACCCTGTACTGTCATCTTGAATGTATATTATCTTTTAGTGCAATAGTATAAGATGTATTTGTTTACCCACTCTACATCTAGATATCTTTTGAAAATTAACATGAAGACATGAATTTTATCTCTTTGAAATCAACTTCCATAATGATGTCTTTCTTCTATATATATTCCACCATCATGAATGCAAACTTATGTAGATATTGAGATTGTTAATTTCTGTCCTCATTTGCAGCTTTCATATTTCTTTGTTATGCATATTCTTTTGAAAATTCAGCTTGTAATAGCATTAACAGTATCAGTTCTCATAGAAAATATGCTTAGTCTTTATGCATGTGTTTTCAACTTTGATTTCCCAGATGAATTTTTAACAGATGTCTTGAAACAACATACACATGAAGAGGCACTTACTGTAACAACATTTCTGAATCTCCCTTATCTACATGAAGACAATGAACTTTCAGATTCTTTCAATTCTGCAAGTTTTTTGAGTTTTCTTTTTTACCGAGCCTTCTGTAGCATTTTTTTTTTGAATTTCTTCATGTGTCTGTACCTTATCCTTCTCATGCATGTGAGTAGTAATCTTCTGAGATGTAAACAATTCCTTTCTGCATGTAACGGGTTATGTGAAGTTTGAGCACGGGCTTGTGACATCCACTGCATTATTCTCCCCTGCTTACTGCATTCAGTCACACATATCTGCCCACTTGCACACAAAACACTGTTTAATTTATTAGGTCATCAAATCATATGCATTAATTAACATTTGTGGGTGAATGTATGCCAAGATGACATTCACTCATGAGTGTTGGTTGGTTTGTATCATTTGTTGAACTAATAGGTTAACCAAATTCTGAAAATCATTTTCTTGGATGATATACTAAGTTTGCTCAGATATCTGATTTGTTAGAAAAGAATAATATATCAAAGTGATGATAAATAGAAAAAGGTTTCATTTTTGGAACAAGTCCCTTTAATACTATTTTTTAGATACTATGAAGAAATGTTTTCTCATTACATTTTTTTCATTAGATTGATATGCAGTTTTTAGAAAAACTGATTGTATGCTATTTGTGTTGCATGTATTGCTTAGATCCAGCTGGATCTAACACCCCACTTTCTTCTCCTGATGCAGGTAAACCCTAAGGGACCTAAATGCAGATGCAGAACCTAACCAAGAACCATGGTGACCTAAATGCAGATGCAGAGACTAACCACAAGGCAATGCATGGGACCCCTACTCCATACTTTCAATTATTCATTCTATTCTACAATGTACTATTGTTGATATGAAAGGAAAGATGAAACAATACTTTTACCAAACATTCAGCTTGTATGCACAATGTAGTTGATCAATCATAATTCAGAAATTATTGAGTGTGATCAACTCTTAGAGCACAGATAATAACTTCTAAAAATGAATGTAATGGTAGAATATTTATTAATAATATCTGAAGGATAATATTAATGGGACTTTTCAAAAAATGCAATTTTTTCCTATTTGTGGTTATGTTGATGCAATGCTGAAAATTAGGGTAACAGTGATATTATGTGTTTTCCAAATGTATGGATGTATATGGTTCTTATTTATGATGATGTAATGTCTATGCGTTGTGTTTGTTTTATTTTCTCATGCATATATATATGGATGCAACTTAATGATGCTATGAATATGCAATGTGAAATGAATCTACACAATGCATTATATGATATGATGTGAATATGAAATGCACTGGACATTATAGATACCTAAAAATTGTTCATTTCCTATGCCTCCTTTTTAACATATCTTCTATATTGTGTGTTTGATCTTTATCATTCACTAATATTGTGTCATTCATCCATGTCATCAATTACTAACATTCCTACTCTCTTTATCAAATCGATCATTTTCCAAATCATTTCCGATCAACCCTAAACCGATCCTATTCAATCCTATTCAATCCTAAACTGATCCTATTCAATCCTAAACCATTCCAAACCTTCCTAAATCATGTCAAACCCTTCCTATTCTATTTATAATCATTTTAAGAATTGTTTGTACTCATTCTGACCATTCTGGGGCATTGTCCAAGATCATCGATGCCTAATCAACCCAATTTCAAACCAATCGATCAAACCCTATTTCAATTCAATAAATCTTATCATCATTTTAGGAGCATTTTCCAAGATCATTGATGCTCCGTATCCCTCGATCAACCATTTGATAACATTGTCAAAGATCATCGATGTTATCGCTATCAATCTATCAATATCAATTCAATAGTGTTGTTCATTATTGTCAATACTATTTTTGATTATCATTTCGGGAAAATTTTCAAAGATCATCAATGTCTCCCCATTTCAATTTCAATCTTACGACGCCATTAAAGTTCATTGGAACTTTTAAATAATTTTCACTCATCATTACGCAGGCGCATTGTCAAAGCTCATCAATGCCTCATGATTTCCTAAACTATTTTGGAACCCTTGAAATTAACCCTAATCCTTATCAACATTATCAAAATCCTTTCAATATGACATCAACATCGTTAATTTGACCTATAACCCACTAATTTCCCCCTTGGGATGAATAACCCATAATTTATCCTAGGTCCTAATTGAATAAATAAATAAACTTTATTTATTCCCCTTTTCCCTAAGTCTTCAATAATTAATTAATTTTTATTAATTAATTAGCTAATTTAAATTTATGAGATTTTTTAATTTCATAAATACTAATTTGGATTTGTGAGGAATATTAATTTATTAATTGAATTAATATCCTCCTAATCTCACCTAATTTCAATATCCCTTAATTGAGGATTAACATCCCTATTAAGGTGCTTCCTCAATATCTTCAACATCCTCCAATATCTTCTCATTTCATCTCCCCCATTTCATGCTTCCAAGCATCTCACCAACCAAAATATGCATTTATGCATAGATTTTGTGCTATCTCACCAAATTGTATCTCATTTTCTATAAAATGGGTGCATTTCTATCATTCAAGGTTGAACCACAAGATTTTGAGAAAATCTCAAGATCACTCATGTTCTAGTACTCTCATTAGAAAACTTGGCTTTTGTGCAAAGTGTGTGTGCAAAGAGCAACATCAATCTCATTTTGGAGAAGAAAGAAGGACATGGGAGCTTCCTTTGAAGGGGTTTTTTTAGTTTTCATGCTTATTTTATGAATTCCCTTAGAAAATAGCTGTCATGATAGATTAGATAGGTTTAGCATACTATTTAGGGTTTGTGGTTACCTAATATGCTAAATATTCCTTTTTCTGGTCTTACATTTGGTGAACCCGATGTGAACATGCTTAACTGATAATTTTTTTGTGTGTTTTTTGTGTCTTTTTCAAGTTCTGGAAGAGAGCTAAGCAAGTGGTCACAGAAGCTACGCAGGTGATCACTGTTCCTGCGCAGGTGGTCATGTGCAGGTGGTTAAGTCCTACGTAGGTGGGACCCAGACCTACACACTTGGAGCCCATAGCTGCGCACATGGCTGCTTAGCTACAAAGTTGGTCATATGGGGTCCTTTTTTAGGGTTTAGGATCATTTCTTGAATGTTTAGGAAGCCATTATGCATTTTGGGCTTTCTCCTCTACTTTTTCTCTGTTTACAAGCTAAAAATAAACCCTTAACTATTCAAATGAATCCTAAAGTTGGTTAATGAATCCAAATAAGGTTAATGAACCTCACACTTTGATTTTCAAGGCCTAAAATGAACATTCACATTTGTATTTGGGCTCTTAAAATGGATCTCATCTTATCAAGCTTTTTAAAATTTCAAGCAAACTTGCAATCTAGCCTAACTAGGGGTATAAATGGACTATTTCATGCAAGATCAAGTTGTTTAAGTTGTTAAGGGGCATAAAATGAACATGCATATCTGATTATGGAACCTAAAATGAACTCTAACCTAGTTTAGGATCAAATGCAAAATTTGGCTTTAAGGTGTTCCTAAACCACTTTGGTGCACATGCAAGCTAGTTAGGGTTTCTATTTCACTTCAATCTTTGCAAATAAACTTAGAATGGCATAAATAATGAACCCTAGCTATGTTTATGATGATGTTGCATGCTTAGATGTTGAAAAAAGCTCTATTTTTGCAAGTTTTTAGTCATTTTTAGGCTTCTGATCAGGTGCTGCACAGGTGGTCACTATTGCTGTGCAGGTGGTCAGAAGTTGTGTAGGTGGTGCCCTGGTTCTGCACATGTGGTAGCCTTTTCCTATGTAGGTGGTAAAAGTGGTGTTTTTCAATGCTATTTTTGGATTTATGCATTCCTATACTTCTTTCTACACTTAGACTACTGGATTTTGGTGTTATTGATGATTTTTGCAGCATATTGGAAATCATGGGATGAAGATTGAATCCTAAAAACTACTAATGGTTTCAATGCAAGATGTTTTGTAGAAGACCTTGTATTTTCCCAAACTCTTGTGCTTGTTTTTTGTAGTTAGAAATGTTAGGGTTTAACAGAACCAGAACAATATAAGAATAAACAGTTATACGTAGAAACAATAGAAGAAAGAAACTAAACATAGATAACACACAAATTTAACGTGGTTCACCCAAAACCTGGGCTATGTCCACCTACACAGCCGTCCAACCTTTCTTATTATCCAGAAAAAACATACACCACCATACAATGCATTATACATCTCAAACGCTTATAACATGCGTTTTAGGGCAACCTCTAAAATTGACCATTTTAGGGTTTTACAATGTTGATCTTATTTTTGGTGCTTGAAATGAACCTTTTTATTTTAGGGCAACCTCTAAAATTGACCAGACATGGGGCCACAATATCAACGTCTACTACATGATCAGTCACCAAAATATCAACAAGAAAACACTTCATTTTGGTGCTTGAAATGAAACTTTTTCTTTTAGGGCAACCTCTAAAATTGACCAGACATGGGGCCACAATATCAATGTCTACTACATGATCAGTCACCAAAATATCAACAAGAAAACACTTCATTTTGGTGCTTGAAATGAACCTTTTTCTTTCATGTGTCTAATGTGTTTTCTAGATTGTAAAACCCTAAGAATCATATGAGCATATCCTTTCCCCTCGCCTTCATAGATATTGGGTGTAAGAGAAACTCATATCATTCTTGTAGAGTGGCTACCTCCCAAGTGCTTTAGTAGAGCCAGTGAGAGTGGATGCCAAACTGGTGACAGGCTACAACCAAGCCCCTCCAATCGGGATACAAATATGCCATTGTGATTAATCTCACAATGGACGGGTTTTGAATGCATTATACCAGAATAAGATCTCCTTTTGTACCCTTGTGGTGCATTAAAACCTACAGAACGTAAGTTCTGTAGACTGGGAGGCCTCCATAATGAAGCTAATATGCCACATGTATAACCACCCAAATGGATGCCCTTATTAAACACCATGTCATAGTAGCCAAAAAAATTCTATCTATTGGTGCAGAAGGTCGGAGACCAACTAAGACGCCCCACACTTTTGTGGCTATTAGTCAAGAAAATAATCCCTTGGGAAGTGATGACCCTTGGGAGTTGAAGCTTGGAGTGCCTGAGAAGTGAGTGCACATGTAAGCAGGATCCCATGCCTCCAAGCTTCTAGGTTGTCTGCTATTAGTAAGCGTAGCTAAACTTTGGTTCAAGTGGGGATTCAATAGATACTATCCTTGCTATCCTTAGGAAGTGGTGTGTTTGTTCCTTTTTACAACAACCATTTTGAATGATGTGTCTTGTGTGGGTGTTCAAACATTAATAAAAATGATAACATCTTAAAAATACTCTCCTTAAAGAACACTTTTTCCAAATCAATCTTCAAGAAAAATCAAATGGTCACAACAAACCTTGTCTTTGAGTAAACATATGGAACCTTAAACTTTTCACTTGGAACCTATTGGCATGCTTGATAGCCTTCATATTGCATATTCATGACCTAATCTCCTTGCATTGTGCATTTCAAAAAATTTCTTACATTATAGACCTCATTTGAATCCTCATTACAGTCCTTTTGCATAATTCCTAATCATAGCCCTCTTGCATACATAGCTCATTTTTAGATCCTCCTTAAAAACTTTGCAAACAATCCTAGAAAGTATCCAAATCATGGAACCTCTCTTTATGATGTTGAAAAAAGGATCTTGACTTGGTCCGCTTTTGTCCCAATATTTCAAACCCCCTATCCTTATCAATTGGTCTTATTCCACCTTTGTCATGATGGATTTGACCTAATCCTTTTTATCAAACTTGTCCCTTGTTTCAAAAAATCCTATCTTTTCAAGTCAAGCTCCTTATTCAACCTCATAAGGTTATGCTCCTAGATTTTTCTCCTTTCAAAAGATTGATTGTCAAAGTCCAAAAATCCAAAAACACAGTTGCATAAACCTTAGCTTGAATTTTGCATAAATCTTAGCTTGCATTTGCATAAGTTCCTTGCATTTCCAAAGTTGCATTTCAAAACTTACATTTCCAAATTTTAAAAAATTCAAAAAAAATCTTGCATTTACATATAGTCATCATGTCAATCTTCACTAGGTTCCAAGCATCCAAAAGGCAATAAGAAACTTATCAACCCATGTTTCCATCATAAGGAAAATCCCAATTACCTTTTGATCAAAGATGATATACCTTTACAACAACAAGATTTTGAGCCAAGACAAATGACATCAACACAACCAAACAATCAATCACATCAAGTCCATTCAAACATGATTCAAAATTTGCAAACAAAATTGGCTAAAGAAAATAAGATCTTGGAAGAGAAGGTAGAAAATATGATAAAGAGTAAAAAGGAGATGACCAAACTCCTTGGATGTCCAATTGAATCTTTTGGTGAAATTGACACACAATCTCTCATTGAGAAATCAAAGATACCCAAACTCATTTTACAACTCAATGAGGCAAATGAATAATTTAACAAAGCCCAATTCAATCATGTGCAAAATATAAACTTTTTTCAACCAAGTTCCAGATCATGCTCAGTTCAATCATGTTTCAAATCAGTCTCTATGTGCTCAAATTTCAAATCAATCATTACACCAAGTTCCAAATCAAACCATTCAACTTGACTGTGACATAATTCAAATGGGGCCACCACCAAATTACAAACCAATCTTCATTCCAATGCAACCAAGTGATCTTCAAACAATTTCACAAGCTCTTGTGCCAATCATGCAGACAATACAATCAATACCAAGATCACAAACAGTAACATTTCTTGAGGAACCTTTTTTGTCCTCCAATTTACCACCAATATCTTATCAAACAAAGAAACATTCAAATGTGACATCTTTTGAACATCAACCAAGCATAATCAATAAGAAACCTTTTGTTGAACATGTTCATTCCAAAAATTCTTTCCAACATGTAAATAATGATGACGTATCACAAACAAGACCCGTCAACCAGCGCAAGTTCAAATCCAAAATTTTAAAGAATTTATTTCAAAAATTGGATCAAACAAATAATTTACCTGTGTCTAGCAATGGCTCACCCCAAAACAATCACATGGATGACATACCTATTTCCCCTCAAGACATTGACCTTCAAGAAACATCCATGTTTCCTTCCACCCCTTCATCCCCACATTCCTCCCAAGAGAAATTTCCTCCTTCCCCATCAAGTGATTCTTCCAACAATGCAACCTTCCAATGGCTATCCACGAAAGACATCCAAGATAGTCCTATGCATAGCCCAATTTCCTTTGAGCCAATTCCACCATGTCCTCCCATTTCACTCAAGCCTCTACATGAGATTTCTATCAAAATTCCATCTTCCTCATATCAAAATGTTGACCCCTTTTACAAACCCCCCTTGCATGTCCAAAGTCATATCCCATGTCAAGAGGATGAAAAAAAGAAAGAAGAAACATGTCTAAAAACATATCAAGATCAAGACCCCTTCAATGACCAAATCTATCCTATTGTTGAACAAGACCCCATTTCCCTTGAGCCTCATGATGATCCCACTATCCTTATCCCCCCTATCCAAAATGATCCTTTTCCACCTCCAGAGAAAAACATCCTTATAAGTCCTATTGACCTCGCACTTCCCAAGAAAGATCATGACCTCCCTTCCATATCTTCCCAAGATCCCTTTCCAAGTCAAGATCAAGGTGTCCCTTCACCTTCATGTCCTAAAAAATATCCCATCATCCCTTTGGATCCCCAAAAGATCCCATCATTCCTCTAGCTCCTCCTCAAGATCCATCCATCCATTCTTCTCCTCATCTTAATCCTTCAAATTGCCCTTGTGATTCAAGCACATCTATGCAAGTTGTTAATGAACCCCTTACACTTCAAATGAGTTCCCTTGGTTCTATTGAGTCTAGTCCACCTCATGGTCCTATAATTCCTTTCATGCTATTCACACCTCATAATAATGGACTTGTGTCTTGTAGCAAGTATCCTACTGGTCAAAGAAAGCATTATCAAATCAAAGGGTTAGAGCTCCATGCAAAAGGTATATTGAAACCCTTACATGTCCAAGAAAATTTAAATGGCCATGGTCTTAATAAAAAATCTACATCTCAAAGAGTTGGTATCCCTTTAAAATCCAAATCCAGATGTATACCTCCCCCTTCAACCCTTCCATCCATCTTAGGTCTATATATTCCTCCCTCCACTAGCTCACAATCCCCTTACCCTTTCCCACATGCAAGTCAGCAAAGGCATACACCCTGGAGAACCTTCCATCCATCCAAAAATACTCCATACAATTACTATCCATCCATTCATTCTATTCCCTTTCAAAGCAATTTGGATGCCAAACATAAAATTCACAGATCAATAAATCCCCATGCTATCAAGGATCAATATGTCCAGTATAATCGACATATACAAAAGAAGAAAAATTTGATCTAAAATAACAAAGAATTATCAAAAAGGCTACAAAGGCCCAGTGAGCAAAAATAAAGTCAAAAGCCATATGGGTTCCAAAATCCATTGTGCAAGCAATACATTCAAAGGACCCTCAAAATAATGCAAAATCAAAAAGCATGTGGATTCCAAAGAAGCTCCTTGAAGCATAGAGTCCTAAAGAAAAATCCAAATTGGCATCCAACATTGCTATCCCTCCATCTAAATGTCTTCCATCTTCCGAATCCATTTTGGGTCCTTGTGTCCCAAAATCCATATCCATTCCTTCATTAATCCCTCAAACTCCAAAATCTCTTTTTCCTCCACCACTCCATCACCCCTCAAGGTGTGTTCCAATGTTGTTCTTGCACCAATTTCCATCCATTCAAAATCAAGCCTTCTTTCATTCCCTTAATTATCCAACACCTATTTTCCAACCTTTCACCCAACCTATCCAATCCCTTGCATAAAGCTTGTCCCATCCTTATCTAATCACCCACTTCATATCCCTTTTTCATTACCCTACCAACATATTTTATCTTTCAAAATCACATTTCAAAGAGTAAGGCACTTGAGTCCTCTATCCATGTCACTTCACGCGTCCAGTTTTTTTTCCAAAATGTCAAAAATGTCAAAAAAGCAAAAAATAAAAAAAAAATTGAAAAAAGAAAAAAGTTGCCTTGATGAAAACCTGGCAAACATGCATCTTGGCAACACAAAAAAGAGTCAAGAGAAATAATTTTTTCCAATAGTGAAAACCTGGCAAACAGGCGCTTTGGGCAAGTACCATGATGAAAACTTGGCAAACATGCATCATGTGTAATTCTATGAACTTCTTGCCGTCTATACTTGGGGGTAGATTTCATTGGTGTTATCCTCCATTATCCCCAGCATGTAATCCATTATCCTATGCCTGTCATATCCATTATCCTATCCCCCTTTCCCCAACTTTGATCTTGACATGGTTACAGATCTTCCTTGAAGCATCACATGTCCTATCTGCTTTACATTGTCTTGATCCCATTGGTCTATATTGCATATCTTATCACAAACTTCCATCCATATTCCATATCCCTTCTCATTATCCCTGATTGATCTTGCATATCCCATCCATATCCTATCATTTTCCTTTTCATATCCTATCATTATCCTATCCATATCCTAACATTGTCTTGTGAAACTCCCTGTCTTGGTCTTGATGAAAAAAGGACGTTCAATGCAAATTTTTTTTTTCAAAGAAAAACCTCTTGACATGTCCATTTCCTGCATTCTACCCACTATACTATCCCATTACCTTATCATTGTCTTGTCTAGTCCCCTAGTTTGGTGACAAAAATTATTATCCCATTTCTTGGATAGTCCTTGGCACCTAACAAGATCCAATGCAATGACCCTTGGCCTTTGTCCATCTACCAGTCCATTTCTCCTTTCAAAATGTCTGTACCTTGCTAGACATTGGGGGAAATTTCAAAAAATTCCAAAAAAAATCAAATAATGTCCTGAAAAAATCCTAAAAATCCAAATAAGCTCAAAATTCCAAAACAAAATCAAATAATGTCCTAAATTTTTTTTTTCTAAAAATTCAAATATGATCCTGAAAAAAACCTAAAAATCATAAAAAAGTCCTGAAAAAAGATCATCACAAAAAAACTCAAATATTTTCAAAAATCCTAAAATTGCAAAATCTTTTCAAAATCTGCAATAAATTTGTACATACTTGTCTTCTTTTTGCGAATCAAACATCATGTTTGCCGACATTAGGGGTAGAATCATCAATCTATGCATAACAAAATCATATGCGATCTAAATCATTGTGACTCAACATTCAATCTGGTTGGACTATTCAATCTTTCGACCTTTGCTATCAATCAATCTGTTCAAGCTATCAATCAATTATCAAATCAGTCAATTTGCAATCTAAGTTATCAAACAACAAACATTTCATGCAAGTAACAAAAGATCAGAATGGCTGTTGGCTCACATTTTTTTCAGTGAGTGTTTTATCTTTCATTGATTTTTATCTTTTTGATTTGTTTTCTGCCTGTTCGATAATCTTATGATATTCTGGGGTATGTCTGCTATATGCCTTCAGGATGGAGAAGATCATCCTCTGTCTGCATCGTGTTTGTTTATGCAAAAAGGATGACTTTATCGCTTTGGCTTTAGTGCCACGATGCACCACATCCACTTTTGCAATATCAAATAAGCTCTTATAACACAATTGCACTTTTTGAAAGCCAAAATCTTTCAATCTTACTAACATTTCTTCATCTAATTTCTTCTTTCTCCTAACATTTCTTCAATCAATCATCTTTCTTTTGAAATTTTTTTCCTCATTTCAATTTTTTCCCAATTTTCTGAGGGGGCATCCTACCTCCATTCTGTCGATCCACTAAGGCATGATCTTCTATTTTTCTTTGAGCCAACGCTCGTAATCAAATTGTCTCAAAGAGGGGCAAAATGTAGACACCTAAAAATGGTTCATTGCATATGCCCCCTTTTTAACATGTCTTCTATATTGTGTGTTTGATCTTTATAATTCTCTAATATTTTGTCATTCTTCCATGTCATCAATTACTAACATTCCTACTCTCTTTATCAAATTGATCATCTTCCAAATCATTTCTGATTAACCCTAAACCGATCCTATTCAATCCTAAACCAATCCTATCCAATCCTAAACCATTCCAAACCTTCCTAAATCATGTCAAACCCTTCCTATTCTATTTCTAATCACTTTCATAATTGTTTGGACTCATTCTGACCATTCTGGGGCATTGTCCAAGATCATCGATGCCTAATCAACCCAATTTCAAACCAATCAATCAAACCCTATTTCAATTCGATCAATCTTATCATCATTTTAGGAGCATTTTCCAAGATCATCGATGCTCCATATCCCTTGATCAACCATTTGATAACATTGTCAAAGGTCATCGATGTTATCGCTATCAATCTATCAATATCAATTCAATAGTGTTGTTCATTATTGCCAATACTATTTTTGATTATCATTTCGGGAACATTGTCAAAGATCATCGATGTCTCCCCATTTCAATTTCAATCTTACGACACCATCAAAGTTCATTGGCACTTTTCAATCATTTCCAATCATCATTATGCAGGCGCATTGTCAAAGCTCATAAATGCCTTGTGATTTCCTAAACTATTCTGGAACCCTAAGAATTAACTCTAATCCTTATCAACATTATCAAAATCCTTTCAGTTTGACATCAAAATCTTCAATTCAACCTATAACCTACTAATTTCCCCCTTGGGATGAATAACCCATAATTTATCCTAGGTCCTAATTGAAAAAATAAATAAACTTTATTTATTCCCCTTTTCCCTAAGTCTTGAATAATTAATTAATTTTCATTAATTAATTAGCTAATTTCAATTTATGGGATTTTGTAATTTCATAAATACTAATTTGGATTTGTGAGGGATATTGATTTATTAATTGAATTAATATCCTCCTAATCTCACCTAATTTCCATATCCCTTAATTGAGGATTCACATCCCTATTAAGGTGCTTCCTCAATATCTTCAATATCCTCCAATATCTTCTCATTTCATCTCCCCCATTTCATGCTTCCAAGCATCTCACCAACCTAAATATGCATTTATGCATAGATTTTGTGCTATCTCACTAAATTGCATCTCATTTTCTATAAAATGGGTGCATTTCTATCATTCAAGGTTGAACCACAAGATTTTGAGATAACCTCAAGATCACTCATGTTGTAGTACTCTCATTAAAAAACTTGGCTTTTGTGCAAAGTGTATGTGCAAAGAGAAACATCAATCTCATCATGGAGAAGAAAGAAGGACATGGGAGCTTCCTTTGAAGGGGGTTTTTGAGTTTTCATGCTTATTTTGTGAATTCCCTTAGAAAATAGCTTTCATGATAGATTAGATAGGTTTAGCATACTATTTAGGGTTTGTGGTTACCTAATATGCTAAATATGCCTTTTTCTGGTCTTACAGACATAATATGTAATTCTTCTAGCATCTCGTGTTATGAAATTGTTGTTTTCAACATAGGTACTCGATAATGTCTCTGACGATGCATAGCTTGACTGCTTGGCAGAAGGAAGATTGATCAAACCGAGCTTCAGATCCCCACATTGAAGAGTGAGAGTGAGAGATTATGCAGTTTTAAAACCATGCAACTACAGTGCAAAACTAACATGAATGTAGCCTACGACTTAGTCACTGTGTTTGAGCTTGAAAATTTTTGTCATTGAGATTTTAGGACATCAGAGTCTATACAATCCTTATAGGTGCCACTGCGGCCATAAGGATATGAATATAAATTTCATCAGATAGTATGTAAGAAAACAACGTAAGTGTCAAGGCACAAAAGCTGAGACAATGTGAACATTGTTTCCAGTTGATGTTGCAAGGGTACACTAGTACTGAGGCATACCGAGCCAAGATAAACATGAGTGTCATCTTGCGTAATAAGTAGATTAATAACAGCCAAGAAGATGATTCCGACCTCACCTTGGCATAAAAATAAATAGAGTCAAGGTATGTGAGGCTGATCCACCTTACCATGGATGCTCTTATCACAAACATCAAATTTATTTAACGTTTTAGGATAATCGGGACCACACCAAAAAATAACAATAAAATAAATGTTTAGCAAAAAAACATTAATTACATATAACAGCCAAAGAAAAGATCAACATATCTTCAATAAGTTTTTGTTTCGCGTTTGTCTATGTGGGGTCTTGAGAAACACCATTGGTGAGTGCATCATTCTTGATTGTTATTGATCTAGTGTTTATGTCATGTTATCTGATGTGTGTTGAGAAACAAAAAATTACCCAAATAGGTAGTGTTAAGAAACATTGTTGGTTAGGGTGTTGAAAAACATCGGTGTGTCAATAGTGATCTGTCCTTAAAAAATAACTAAAATATTTATGCTGGGTTGGTTCATCGATTGATAAACATGGGGCCCTTGCCCCCTAGTACTGGAATCCAATTAAAGATGTCTAACTTGAATCATACTACAGGGACAAAGCCGATTCAATTTCCCCCAGACTGACTCTGGATCAATCTCAAGCTAGGAGGGTTCTCAGAAGAACTACAATGTCACAAAAGTGACTGAAAGCTTTGCACAAACTGAAGCAGAAGGATTGTCAAGACTGAGAATTGATAGATGGAGCGCTTGAGTACAAGAGGATTTTTTTTACGAGGTTTTCCCCTACTTGGTAAAGATTCTATTTTTTCTACTAGGGCACCTGTTTACCAGGTTTTAACTGAGACACTTTTTATTATTTTTCATTTTTTTTTGTATTTTTCTCTTTTTTCTGTTTTTAATTTTTTTAATTGATGCATCAAGGCACCTTTTTGCTAGGTTTTCACCAAGATGATCATTTTTAAAGACTTTTAGATATACACATGTTGCTATACATCGAGAATGCTCAGGTGTATAACTTCTTTAGATGGAGAGTGTTGATGGGCTCCCAGAGCTATTCTCCTTCACATATGGAGAGTCGATAGGCTCCAGAGCAAAATGCTACAATGATAACGTATGGACCCATGTAGTTGGGTTAAAATTTCCCCTTTTTCTCTCTATGTGATTGATTTCAGGGATTCTCTCTCAACACTAGGCCACCAACCTGAAGTTCTCTTGGTTTGACTTTCTTGTTATATCTTCTTGAAATTCTCTTTTGGTAAGCTATGAGGTGATTGAATGCCACTAGTTGATGCTCATCCTATAGTTCTAGTTCTTGTAGCCTTGAGACCCTATGGTCTTCATCTATGATCAGTCTATGTAGAGAAACCCTCTAAGAAGGGAGTTCTACATCTATGGGTAAGACTGCTTCTGCTCCATATACTAGAGAAAATGGTGTTGCCCTAGTAGGCATTATGATGCTTGTTTTGTAAGCCCATAGTGCAGGATTGATCTGCAGATGGAAATCCTTTCTAGACTTGTTCACAATGTGGTGTAATATATTCAATAGGTTTTTGTTAGAGGCCTCCGCATGACCATTTACCTGCAAGTAGTAGATTGAAGAACAATGGTATTTGATCTTGAACTTATCTCAGAATTCCTCTATATTCCTGTTCTTGAGCTTCCCTCCATTTTAGGTTATAATGGAAAAAGGAATGCCATAGCGACAGGTAATGCAGTTCAATATGAATAAGGATTCCTGTTGTCCAGTTTCTTTAATGAGTGGGATTGTTTCAACCCACTTGGTAAAGTATTCAGTAGTCGTTATGATGAACTTCTGTTCATTTGAGAAAGACAAATGTACATGTCTGATTAGGTCAAAGGCCCACTAGTGAAATGACCAATGTGTGATAAATGGTATGAGCTCCCTAGCTGGATCATGTATAACATTTCCATGTAGTCGACATTTCTTACATGTTTTGGCATATCTAACAACCTCCTTCTCCATATCTAGCCACTAGTAACCTGCTCTCAATATTTTTCAGGCCAAGGTCAAACTGTTGGAATGAGAACCACAAACCCCGTTGTGAACCTCAACTAATGCGTGTTTAGAATCTTATTTTATAGACACCTAAAAATTGTACCATCTAGTCCTCTTTTATATATGTCATTAGCTATGAGAACATTCTATGAGGCATTGCGGATAAGGTGTCACTTTTCATTGTGGGTGAGTGCATCAGGGATGACTTGATGGCGTAGGTAGGCGTAGATGTGTTTGTAGTGGGATGAATCATGTCATCTGACATTACACATCATGTGGGATTCTAGGGAGTTATAGGTAGGGAAATGAAGCTCTTCACCAGGAACTCAGCGAAAGTCTTCTTCTCGTGGCTGTGAGGACGCCAGTGTCGCCATTCCATTGGCTGCTCTATTCTGTGTCAGGATTTGTTGAAAAGTGATGAAGGTAAAATATTTCTTGAAATCATCAAACATTCACTTATAAGGCATGCATTTATCATCCTTTTTTTGATAAACATCACTAATTTGGTTGATGACTAGTTGTGAGTCACCATGAATGTGCAACTCAGAGATGTTCGATTCAATAGCTAGTTTAATTCCATTCACCAAGGATTTGTATTCAGATACATTTTTGGTAAAAGAGAACAAGATATTATATGCCTTTGGAATAGAATAGCTCTGAGGAGTTATGAATAGTACCCCTACACCAGAGCCTTGTTGTGTGAAAGATCTATCAAAGAACATTTTCCAGGATTTGTGGGTGATATAACAAGGAGTTATGAACAATACCCCTACACCATATGCCTTTGGAAGAAATTATATGCCTTTTGAATAGAAAAAGGAGTTATGAACAATACCCCTACACCATAGCCTTGTTGTGTGAAAGATCCATTCACTTATAATTCATGAGTGTATCATCCTTCGTCTGATAAACATCATTCATTTGGTTGATGACCAACTGTGACTCACCATGAATGTGCAAAATTGAGATGTTCCATTCGATAGACAGTTTAATTCCATTCACCAAGACTTATATTTATCTATGCTCTTGGTACAAAGGAACAAGAAATAATATTCCTTTGGAATAGAATAGCTTTGAGGAGTTATGAACAATACCCCTACTCCAGAGCCTTGTTGTGTGAAAGATCCATCAAAGAACATTTTCCAAGATTTGTGGGTGATATGCAAAATAGATCCATCTGGAAAATCACCATTTATGGGTTGACCATCCTATAATAGAGCGTCAACCAATTTATCTGCAATATCTTACCCCTTGATGGATTTTTGTTTAATATATTAAATTTCAAACTCACTGAGTAGCATGACCCATTTGGCTAAACTGCTTGTTAAGGTGGCTTTTCTCAAGAGATATTTCAATGGGTCAATCTTTGTAACCAGTTGTATGGAGTATGCCAACATGTAGTGCCTCAAATTTTGGGATGAAAACACCATTGATAGACAATATTTCTCAATCATAGAATAATTCATCTCATATGAGACCAAGGTCCTACTGATGTAGTAGATGGCACATTCTTTCTTGTTCTCATCTTCTTGTACCAGGAGTGCCCCCAGTGATGTTGCGGTGGCTGAGATGTACAATATCAAGGGTTTGCCCTATGTAGGAGGCATAAGTACTGGCAGATTTTCTATATAATATTTGATCTAATTTTAGTTTTTGTTGCACTCCTCATCCCACTGATATCTTACTCCTTTGCACAAAGTCTTGGTAAATGGCTATGCCTTATCAACCAAATGCGAGTAAATATCTTGATAGACTAGATCATTCCCTGAAGTGTCCTCATTTGACTGATTTTCTTGGGTGGGAGCATGTCCATGATTTATTATACCTTTGTACAGTCCACCTTGATGATTTTTTTTGAGACAATGTATCCCAGCAATTTACCAAATGTTATTTCAAATGCACATTTCCTAGGATTCAACCTGAGCCTAAATTGTTCCATCTTATCAAGGATCTTGCCCAGATCTTGCAAGTGTGTGGATCATTTCATAGTTTTGACAAGAGTATCATCCACATAATCCTCCATGGTTTTGTGCATCATGTCATGAAAGATTGTGGTTACCTCTCTTTGATAGCTTGCCTCTGCATTTCTCAATCCAAAGGGTACGACATTCCAATAGAAAGTCCCCTAGGCACATGTGAATGCTATCTTTTCTTGATCCTTATGAGCGATATTCCTTAGAATCCATTCATGAGGGATTACATCTCGTACCCGACAGTCATATCCACTATCATGTCAATGTTGGGGAGAGGAAAGTCATCCCTTGGACATGCTTTGTTGACATCCCTGAAGTCAGTGGACACCCAGATGGATTTATATTCTTTAGATATAGGAACAATGTTTGAAATCCACTTTGTGTAGTCAATGGCTCTGATGAACCCAACCTTGATAAACTTTTCTAGTTTTGCCTTTACTAGCAGAGCAATGTGAGGATGCATCTTTTTGAGTTTCCACTTCACTGGCTTGACACCAGGCGCAATTGAAAGATGGTGCATGATAAGATCTGGATCCAATCCTGACATATCCAAGTAAGTCCATGCAAATTTGATGTTATTTTCTATAAATAATTCAATGAATTCTTTTAGTTCTTCTGCAGACAAGGATTGTTCCAAGTGAATTATTTGTGGATGTTCTTCTATGCCAATGTTCACTAGTTGCATTGGCTAATAAACACTGATGAATGCTCCTGTAATTGACTGGGTAGGATATCCAGTACCCCATCCTTTGGAACCTTAGAGTGGTTTTAACCATCGGATGCATCTTTTATTTTTACTATTTTGCGTTCTGTAATCACCACAATGTATTTTTTGCCTTCAGAACATTTATTCTTTTTCATTTTGATTTTATGACTGAGGTACTTGATATCCATTTCAGTCATGTTGATGCTAAGTTCACTGGTGGAAGAGGTTACCGATTGAGCAATGTCGAGGTAACAGGCTAATGCATACTCATTGGAGAAAGTGGGCATATCCATGTGTAAACCTTGTAAACTCCAATCAATCATGATTTCAGGATGTATGAGTGGCAAGGGTTCAATGAGTTCAAGTGTATTCATGATATGTTTGTAATAAAACTGGACTGTTAAGTAAAGACCTAGATTGATACCCTATATAGACGCGTTCAAATTGGTAAGATCCCTAATGGCATCATCAAAGCCCATGTTAGGGACTTGAGAATATAATTCCTCAGACCCAGTCCCTAAGCCTTAACCTACCTCAAGTTGGGTCACATACTACTGTACTGTATTAACCTCTTTATCCTGGGTTTCTTCAAAGAAACTATCAAATTCATATTCATGAGAGTCCATTTCAACACTATCTACCATGTCTAGGACATGAGTGAAGTCCACTCTTTTCCCCCAGTTGGGGTGAGTTCTTCCCAGGAATTCTGTAATGATGGTGCCCTCATTTTATTCATCAGAACTATTTTGGGAGGTTGAAGCCTCTACTTGATCAGGAACCACTTGCAATTCCTCAGAGATCTTCTCTTCCACAACATTGAACTAAGGGTGTTGTTCTTCTTCCATATCAAGAAGAGATATGATGCATGGAGGAACATGATAAGGACACTTGTCTTCCTCATGAGAGTCATCCCACTTGGAGGTAGGCGTATCTCTACTCTATTTTTCCTCAGTGGATAAGAAGCCCCGACCCGTTGTATCCCTAGAAATCCTGTGTGGGAGAGAAATGGGTTCCAAAAGTCCATTGTGGTTACATTCGATAGGTCCTTGTCATGGATAACCCATTCATTGGACTAATTCATACTTGATGCCATACTTTTCTAGAGAAATATAACTATGCTTCACATCATTGTCTTTAGTAGGCTTTCTATACAACCAACCCAAGATGGCTTCCTCCCCCTTTTCATCTTCGAGTGACACAGTTGCCTAGATGAAGTTACCATCAAAGATGATCTTTGGTGGCATTGCTGATGGTATCATCTCTTGCGAGGGTCTTCCATAATAATTTGGTGATGTAGGAAGAGATGTTACTGATAGAATAGATTCCATGGTGTACCCACCCATATAAGTGTCTCTGATTTTCAGATTCTTCTCCATCTCTTTCATTAGATCACTGACTGACTCCAAAGTCAAAGCTTCTCATTTGTGTGGAATGAGAGTGTCCATTGATTGTCTTAGTGCATTACATGCATAGCTAGTGTCTGTAGGAATGGTGAATTCAACACTATTGAAGGGAAAATTTATGCACAAATAATAAGTTGATGGGACAACTTACATCTCATGGATCCAGGGTCTTCCCAACAAGATGTTGTAATCCAATGGAATATCCAACGCCTGAAATGTGATATCTCTTTTGACATGTCTCACTTTGATAGGAAGAGTTAGGAGACATTTGGAAGATCTCTCTTGTTCATCATATGCCTAGATTGTGATTTTCTTTCTAGGATCAATGACATTTTTTGAGAATCCCAATTGTTCAATCAATTTGTATGTACAAATGTTCAACCCTGCACCTCCATCTATCAAAAACTATTTAACATGATGTTTACAGATCATGACTGCAATGTACAGGGGGAGATTGTGCAGGTGACTCAAAGAATTGTCATCTTCTTCCAAAAATGATAGATAAGGAGGTGAAGTCAAGTGACCAACCATGGTTTGAAACTGATCTAGATCCAAGTCCTTAGGGATGTTGGCAGTAGATAGGGATTTGTCCAAGACCTCTCTATGAGCTAGAGAGATCTTGAGTAATTCAAAGATAGAGATCTGAGTAGTCTTTCTTTGAAATTGCTCGATAATGCTATAGTCACCAGCATGTGATGAAGTAAGTTGTTTGGAAGTTGACACCTTGAATTGGTCATAACAGACTGTCTATTGGTTGATGCCAAAGGTTTGGATGTCGATGGCTTATTGGTAGGTGTAGTGGGGTTGGAAGATCCAACTCCTTGGAGGGTGACCTTTTCTTGCACATGGGTCACAACATTGGCCGATCAAGACTCTTTCTCATTCTTCTTGACAATGATAATGTTTCAGTACTCAGAAGAGACTAGCTCAAGCATGTGAATGACATTTTTATCATTGGTTCATAGGTATGATTGATCCTAGAACCCTTCTTAGAGATTTCTGCTTTCTCATACTCAGGTAAGGGATTTTTGAATACCTTGTGATCAACATTTGTGGCATGGTTGCCAACTACAATTGTCTCATTGTCGATGAGATCTTGGATCTCATGTTTGAGTCACATAAAATTTTTAGTACTGTGTCCCTTATTCCTGTGGAACTCATAGTAATCATTATCACTCCACCAATTTGGTTTGACCTTTGGTTCGTATGGTCTGGAGCTATCTGGCAACGTGATCAGTTTGTTAGCCAATAGAGTCTTAAGTGATAATTCATAAGATTCACCCAAAGGAGCGAAGGTTTGTTTGCACCTAGCCCAAGGTTTTTCCTTCATGAGGTTGTTGATCCCCTTGTGAGGAGCCTTTGTGGTGGTTTTAGCATCTTTTAGGGCCTTCATTCCACTCGGTAGATTAAAGATGCTGGCTTTAGTTGGGGAGTAACATGATTGACTACCCTATCATTTACCACATGCTTGTTCTTGTTCTAGTATTTTTATTTATCCTTGGAACTAGAATTGTACTTTGTTTATTTGGAAAGGGTATTCTCACCCCTTTTAACAAGTTTGGTCTCTATTTTTAGTGCACTCTTCACGATTTGATCAAAAGTGGATAGATCTTGCATGCAAATCTAATAGTTGTACCCAGACAGTAATGCATTGGTAAATATATCCATTTTTTCAGACTCAGGTACGAGTCATGGATATCTTGAAAATACTCTTCTCCATAACCAAAGAAATGTCAAGAAAGATTCTCCCATCTGTTGTTAACTATTGCACATACCGATCATTGATATGGGATGCTAGATGTTATATGAGTATTGTTTTAGAAACAAGTTTATCAACTCATCAAAAGTTTTGATTCCATTGGGTAACTTTGAAAACCACTTCATGGCTTGACCACCTAGAATCTGAGGAAAGAGACACATGAGATATGTCTGTTCATGCATAAACTCTATGTATAGAGCGCATAATTCCCAAACATGATCCTGAGGATCGGATTGACCACCATATTTGTTGAACTTGGGAATCTCCACCCCATGGGGGAACAAAGGTAAGTATAGGTCTTTGTCAAAACAAAATGGACAAATGGTGTCCATGGAGTATTTTTAGTTTATTTCTCCCTTTACTTTTCATTGCTTGCATCTCATTTTGCAAGGATTGTAGTTTCTTAGTCACAATTGTTAAAGGAGTTTCTTCCTCCCTGGCGATGACATGTATAGCCCTATATTGAGGAGGTAGCTGGGCTGCTTATTGTGCTAGTTCAAGGAAGTACTATTCCTTGTCTCGTCTCATGATGGTTTTCATCACCTTGAAAAAATACTCGTCATTTTGACATCTAAGAACACTAGCATCATCAGTCTCAGAGTCACTTGAGGAGTGTTGAGTGTTAGCCCCTTAGGCACTAGCATTGTGATTGCTATGTCTAGACTAATTTCTCACTCATCTTTCTCCTGATATTCTTGGATTTGGTGACCTTTCCTAGGGGAGATTGACTTGTTTGTAACTTCTAGTTCCTCTATGAAAAGAGGGTTTTCCTCAAATGGAAGATACTGTCTTTTGTCCTTGTAGAAGGGTCTAAGAGAGCTTCTAGTTTTGACAAGCATAAATCAATTGATTTGCCTAACAGGTGCTGAAATAATGACGACGTGTTGAATAAGTCCAAGAACAAAGATGATTACGAAGGGATAAGGTCCAACTCAGAAGGAGAAACAAATAATCTGATCTTGAGTTGAGGTTAATGAACCTGCACTCACAACTCAGGAAATGACGATGTATAAAAAATAATATTGAATAGTGATGGACTGATCTATGGACTAGCACAATGACTTCAAGATTCATAACAATAAAATTTGGACTAACAACATATTACAACCTAGAAAAAAAATAGAATAAGCTCATTTTTAATTAGATTATTAGGAAACAAGACAAAATCTAACCAGAGACGAAAAATGCAGTAAAAATTAGATCTATCGATGACTTTGGACAATTTTTTCAAAAATTAGTACGAGTAAGTGCAGACTTGTACAATAATTCCCCATAGCTGATACGAAGAAATAGGTTTGTCGTACGGGTATGCATACGACAGATAATACTAGGTCAAAAAAATTACAAAATTTGCATAGGCTCGTATGAGCACTCTCACTGGGTGATACAAGTATTCTCACTGCACGGTACGAGTAAACAAAAATATGATCCTGACTTGTATGAGTCAGGATGAAGGGTCATATGATAAAACCATTTTGTGCCTCTATTTTCAATTTTCAAGTTTTATGTTTTCAATTTTGTAGTTTAGGTTTTCAAACACATAAGAAACATTGTGAAAACAGTAACTCAAGCATAACAAACAAACACTAGATCCTAAGGAGATTGGCCAAGTGAAAAAATCCTTGCTCACTGACTTAGGTACACACCTGAGAGCTAAGTAGAATATGGATACCATTAACCACACAATGGGTATAACAATGTCATATTATTTGACTCCAAACGCTAACGGGGGAACGATATGGTGAGTGTCTTGGGGGAGTTACTATCTCCCTTGCACTTAGATTATTTCACTTTTGGAGGTGATCTGGGCAGTCACTACTTTAAAGCTCGTAGTAAGGGTATCCATTTGGATGTATCCTATATGTCAGCGAAAGCATGAATGAGTCGTATAACCCCACATACCACCTTAGCACTAGAAGTCATGATACGTGATTGAGACCCGCATGCCCTACTATGTGTTAAATGAGAGCAGAGTATAAGCTCAAATTTCATCAATCTTCTGAGACTTTGGTCTCAAGGAATCAAATTTTTTTAAAGGGATTCGAAGTAGTTTAGCATTAGCCTGTACTCACTTGGGTCGTTTTCATAGGGTGATTACTTTTTCCCACTATGAGAGACCCTCTACAAGGTAATCATGCAACCGGTAATTGAAAACAATGTCTCTAGATTTATGATCATCCCTAGAAGGGAAAGAGAATAATCTCCTAAAATTCTATCAATTTCTAAAATGCAAAACACATGTTCATTTTAAAATGGCTAGCATGCAAGGTTCCTAATTTATCAAATTAACAAACAAAATGTCCAATTGATCGATGATCAGGCAACCTGAAAAATACCTCGTCAGTAGTTTGATGTATATCTCTTTGTTAGTGACTTGAAAACAAGTGTTTTTAATCAAGCTCTTTGGAAAATGACTTACAAACCACTGTCAAGCTAGAAAAAATAGGAAAACAAAAAACAACAACTGGTCAAAACATCAGAAAAACTTAAAATGCTTGCTATTTTTTTTATATTTAAAATCAAAATGATAGATTCGTATAAGTATATACTAGTTTTGGTATGAGAATATAGAAAATCCCATACAAGTATTCATCCTAACTCAAACTTATAAGTACTGAAACTCGTACGAGTCTGGAGAGAAACAAAGTATGAAACGCAAGTCAGAAACTCCAAAAAATACAGAATTGTGAAGACAAAAATTGATTTTTCGCCCCATGGTGGGCACCAAAAATGTGTGTGAATTGTGGTTGTGCTATCTATGGACACACACTTCAATAATTCATTGTGTGGCTAATCTATGAAAGCATAAAACTAAGAAAAGAACAAAAAATTAGCCGAAATCGACTTATTGCCTTGTAGTAGGCATGAGTGTAAGGTTGCTCTTAGATCATTGGAAACCCAGTAACTATAGACCTATTCTAAACAAAAGATTTAAATGATCTAAGCTATATGATATGAAAATGGTAAGAGTAATTAATCCAAGATTAGCTAAGATATATTTTAGTACCCAAATTGAAATTTGATCCTAGATTTGGAAACCAAATGCTTTGAAATCAAATAAACGTCCAAATTCTAAGTGCTAATTGCTAAATTCTCAAATACTCAAATGCTTAAAGCAAGAAAACCTGTAGCATAACAATACTTCAAAATGTTAGGATCCTTTGTGAGGAAATGAAGCTCACTTTTATAGTAAACCTCTCTTGAATCGACGATCGAGATTGAAAGTTGAAGAACGGACGAGATTCAATTTGAAGAAGCACAATCCACTTGCACGAAATATGATTGGTTGAGAGAGTCATTTGATTGAACTGACTGATCAGTCATTTCAGAAACTTCCAGAATCAGTTTTTAGTTAACAAAACTGTTTCTAAAACAAGAAACATAAAGGAGCTAATTAACTGAACATGACAAATTTGTTTCCATTTTGATGTTTAGTCAATTGAAATGGTGGTATAAAATGCACTTTTGAATTATTTAAATAATTTTAAAGGCATTTTAACTCAACTTTATTAATTTAATTCCTTTTTGAATTTAATTGATAATTTAGTAATTTATTTAATCAATATATTAGAATATCAATTTAAATAAATAAACAAAGGTTTATTTGCCAATGTATTATGATTTTAGGAATTAATTAATTAATCAAGTTTGATGAATTGCCTTTATGGTTAGGACTTAGGATGATCAAGATTAGGGTTTTATTAATAAGAGATTGAGATTGGGGGTCTAGGTTTAGGTCCCATCAATTTTGAATCAGGAGAAGAATGATTTGAGTGAGGGTAGGTAAAACTGTAAATAAAACAGGTTGAGAGGGAGTTTTTTTCTAGAATCATCACCTTCAGTTTTAATAGTCGAGCCAAATTCTCAAAAAAGTGTATAAAGCTTATAGAAAAAATATCGAGAAAAGGATTATGTATTATGGAAAGAAATGATGTTTATCCTTCAAGAATCCTTGAAAAGTAGAGCAAGTACGAGGGATGAAGATAGTGGGCGGTCGGAAAGTAGAGGATGAAGATTAATAATTATAATTGTCAAATCATGGAGAGAATAAATTGCCAACTTAGTACATATAGACTCCTCCGACTTTTTTGGTGATGGTTTCTTGCACTTTAGTGTGAAGAAGGTTTGAGTCAAGATTATTACCAACTTAGTAGAAGCTAATACGTTCAACCAACTTTGTCCTGGGAAAACTAAAATTTTGGTGGAGAAACAATAGAGAATGATTGGACGGTTGGCGAGTGGGGTGATGTCGGGAATGCAAAATTTGTCATAATTACACCTTTTTCATTGAGAATGAAAGTTTATTTTCATCAAATATTCCTTTTGTCTTTCAGTGATAATGAAAATGAAAATGAAAACAACAATAGGTTACTGATTCTGTAGTATAAGATAAAAGTTGAGATTAGCAGGCTTTGACATGGATTCTCCTATGCGGTTCTTAGTGGAAGGCACAAATAGGAAAGTGGTTTTTAAGGGGCAGTAACAGATCAATGAATGCAATAAATCTTGCAAGATCTACACATAATGGTGGTAAAAGTTATTTTGGGAATTTTAGGAGAAGATTTTATAAGGGAAAATCATAGGTATAGAGTCAATATAGATATTATGGTGGTGTTTCTTGAAACACTCTTGCATGTGGGCTTAAGAAAAAGAGTAGAAGAGAAGGTTTTCCTTGGAGATTTCCTTGTGGACATGACCAAAATACTTTAGAACATTGATAATTCTAAGACCCAAGGATTATGATACAATGAGAATTAATGGTCATCCTCCAAAGAGACTCCCAATGCTGATTATCGAGGACCAAATGATATTCAGATATAGGAGGTTTGCAATCAGGGAAAGGATTAAATTTATGATGAAATTATACAAGCTTCACCACAATGAGGGCTCGAGCGGGTCAAGGATTTTCTGAAATTTCAAAATTTAGTGACAGAAAATGACAATGAGCAATGGATGAAGAATATGGAGGCTGGTCTCATTTGAATCTTTGAAGATTTTATAAGGGAAAATCATAGGTATAGAGTCAATATAGATATTGTGGTGGTGTTTCTTAAAACACTCTTGCATGTGGGCTTAAGAAAAAGAGTAGAAGAGAAGGTTTTCCTTGGAGATTTCCTTGTGGACATGACCAAAATACTTCAGAACATTGATAATTCTAAGACCCAGGGATTATGATACAATGAGAATTAATTGTCATCCTCCAAAGAGACTCCCAATACTAATTATTGAGGACCAAATGATATTCAGATATAGGAGGTTTGCAATCAGGGAAATGATTAAATTTATGATGAAGTTATACAAGCTTCACCATAATGAGGGCTCGAGCGGGTCAAGGATTTTCTGAAATTTCAAAATTTAGTGACAGAAAATGACAGTGAGCAATGGATGAAGAATATGGAGGCTGGTATCATTTGAATATTTGATTTTCAAGGACCTCCACCTCAAGATATAGAGCCTTGGGACCTAGACTGGAGTGCAGAGCATGAATGGCTGAGGTCTCCACAAGAAAATGTAGTCATTTAGGTGTAGAGGACTCTGTCAACGATTCTGTTAGGGATTTTTCCTGTATGAACCACAATGCTTGAAATGTCTATCTGAACACTGTGCCTTCTAATACTGTTTCAGAGACAAGAAAAGCAAAATTGCTAAGGACTGGATAAGGTCCTTCTTCGTTTTTGAGCTCCACAAATACTCAGGCAGGTTTTACCTCTTAAGATTACTGTTTACACAGTATTTGTTGATGTGGACACTGATTTGTTATGTATCTTTATTGAACCAACTTATGAATTATCTTGCAAATAACTAAGCATAACCAGATGCAAGATATAACCATACAAACCATAGTTATAAGCATAACAACAATCAGTGATACAAGGATTATCATCCTTCTTCCTTTTCTTTATAGGAGGGATAACCTAGGGGATTCACTCTTTAAGGAATCAATAATATGGACAGTGTCCTGCTGACAGAGGTCCTTAACAAGTTCAGTTTGTCTGTTCTTAGTAACAAAGTATTTTAATTGATTTGGTTTTGATATATTGGAATATCTTAAACAAAGATGGATTATCAGATTGTTTTTTGAACCAGTGCCTATCCTTTAGGCTATAGAGTCAAATATAAGCTAAGATATCATATAAATAAAACACAGTAAACTGCCTTACAGTTCACATGCAACTTAGATAAATTGCCTTACAAGTTATCTTGTCACCTTAAATCTATTGTATCAAATCCTTAAACGAAGTAGTATACTCCTTGAAATTACTAACAAAACTTAGTTCTCTCCTTGAAAGAAACTTGCAAATAATCAAATGGTTACCTTATAACCAGAATGTTTCAGAATACCTTGTAAACTTAACATAGAAGAGCACATAAAAAGAAAAAGAGACAGCAATAGAGGAGAGTAAAATTGCACCGTATATTATTTATAAGATCCAACTTTTCATACATGAGAGATTACACAGCTTCCAAAAGATAGACATAAATCAGAAGGTCTGAATTCTGTGATATATTATCTCCTCTCCAAAATGTTCCAACATCAAAGACCCTTAAAAATTACAACTCTTATACTATATATAGGTTTTTGACCACCTTGGAATCCCTTAAGGATGCAACAAGCTTCAGATGGTCACAAAAACCTAACCCTAAAGATACAAAAGAGACAAAAGAAAGAGAGAGAAGAAGCGGTGAAAAGACAGAGTCAAAAAGGTAAAATCAGATATCCCTTGTTCTTCTCTCGATCTAGCGACTGCAATCTGATTTGTAGATGGTAGCTGGTGGTATTTATGCTGAGTCCGGATTGTTGTTCTCGCCTGCTCACCTACATCTCCTTTTGAAATAACTGTCCATCTTGTCTATGAACAGTGCAGCGCCAAGTGCTTACCTCACTCATYGTCCAAAATTTCTTCCTSTACCMCAGGCTTCTTTTTCTTCGGTGTTKTCATGACTTCCCATGTCTTTACTTCATCATCTGTTGGCCAATTGAAGTCTTGAGTACTCTGTACCTGCACCTTTTGCCTATCCCATCTCACATCAGTGATGTTCTTGACATCAAGTAGGAATTTGTTGATATCTGTTTCTTCTTTGAAGGCCTCATCCAATAATTTATTGAATCCGTCTACATCAACCTCGGTTCCCAAAAGAAAAGCCTCTTCACTATGCATCTTGGTGTACAACTCACTCCTCTAGGCATCTATAGCTTTTACCTGGTCATCATCTCCTTTTAAGGGAGGAATAAACCTATTGAAATCAGTTGAAAAGAGACACAATTTTGCCTCTATCTGGTTCAATTTTCCTTTGAAGAATGAGAGTGCAATATTTATTCTTTTGATCTCATCTTCCACCTCTGTGACTATTGGAGGAAAATCTGCCCTTATGGCTTGTAGAGATGACAATTTCTCAAACAAATTAGCCCTAGCAGACCATTTTGTGAAGTAAGGGTTTAGAATTGCAAGGTATCCTAGTACCTCAGTATGCAATATTGGCAACTTATTATATGTATTAACTACAACATCAGCTTTGTCTTTTAGGATTTCAATCCTATGTTGTAATATTCCTTTTAGTGCCTTCAAAGCTATTGCATTTCCTTTTTCTTCATCCACCTTTTGTTCCACAGCCTCTTCTGACTTAGGCTTGTCTTTAATCTGCATTGGTGGTGGTTGTATAGTCACATACCTTATCTCAGGCTTTGCCTCCAATTCATCTGTCAATATCTTTATCATCTGATCCCTCTGGTACAGTTGTATATGGCACATGTCTCTGTCCTTAGATAGTGCACTTGTTTCTTCCAACAGAGTAGTATACCTTTCAGACAATTGCTTTGTCTTATCCTCATCGAGTTGAGCCCAGTGTGTCATAATTTGGGAAATTTCTAGGTCCCCTATATTTTGTACTAACCACACCATTTGATTCCCCACCATATTCTCTGGAATGTTCAATAATTAGGGCTTCTGGTCCTCAGGGCTCAAACTCCACATTGCAAAGGCCTGAGACTTTGGGTTATAACCAAATCCTTTGATCATTTCTCCTACTTGGACTTCGCTAACCATTTTAAGGTCAGGATGCTTTCTGATTTGATCTATGATGAAAGTAGATGCCAAATCCCAGCCTTCAGCCAATAAGATCCCACTTCCTAATACCATCTTCCTGGCATCCTCAGGAGAGATGTCCTCATTTTCAGGATCATAATTTTGTAGGGCCACCAGTACCTATAAGAGGCTGCCACCATCTTGTACTTCTCCAACCATTGACCTACTTCATCTATGAAATTCTTACCAATTGTGAAATTAGCAATCTTAAATTTCCTAGGGGTTATAGTCCCCTTTTTATGTGGTGCAAAGTGCTCATTGTTTTTTAGCATCAGCTGCCAAATGAATTCCATAGCAGCAACTCTCAAAGGCACATGATAAGGCAATAAATGGGGTGGATGAATACACCCATATACTCTGATTATGGTGAAATTCTCCTCCAAGAAGAAATCACCCCAATTATGATTTCCAGACCAATTTTCTTTGTAATTGCAGGGCCTAAGCAATTGGATGATCTTCAATGGGACTCTAGTCCTGCTTGTCCCCAAACTCTGCACAATTGGATATACAATCCAATTCTAAAATGCACAGTAGTCACACTCTCTAGAAGTATAGTTCCAAACCCTGACCCAAAACTAAATAGGATTTGGTTGTGTCTGATAAAATCTTTGAGGAGACAAGTTATGCGTATCCATGATTACAAAATTGAAATATAAGAGAAGGTGCATTAGAACTGAATAATAAAAAAACTTGGGCTCCTTCTCCTTGGGGTTCTTTAATCTCTTATGCGTTGCAACAAAACCCTCGTGCATTTCATCAATTATATGCTGAATGTAATCATAACTAGTGCTTGAATGCACTTCTTGCAGGTCTAAAACCATCATTAAGATGCCAGAACTGATTCTCTCTGTATCTCCATCAATCCCTAGCACTCTACATAGGGCATATGCATTATATTTGATGTAGAAGTGTAGGTCCTTGTAATAATATGGATAGGGTTCAACCATAGGACCTAAGTAATTTTTTAGTTCTTTTAACATATGCTTCTGCAACAAGCCTATTGCAATACCAGGCTTAGAACTGTATCTCTTTTCCTGCCTTGTCATGTCAATTTTTGTAGACATGGTGCTGAATAAGCCAAAGGCTTGCATAAATGAGTTTCTGTTCAAAATTAACAAGGCAGTGCCATCATCCCTTTTGATGGTCTTTGTGAGGGCATCATAGTGATTTGCTAGGTCAAGAAATAGGTCTACATCTAAGAAAACATCATGAACAAGCAACCTAGCCAGACCACACGTCGAAGGGTTTGAAATAGGGATGGGCTTATCATAATTCTTATAGAAATATGTGAAAAGAGAGTAACCTGTTGTGCCCAGGGTCACAGCATCTCAAATGTTTTTGTAGTCGTCCAGGAGGACACTAGCATCGGCCTTCTTATTTTGTGTTGAACCTGGCAGAAGATGGAGAAACTCATCAGAGTAACTCGGTTTTCCTTTCTGTTCCTCTCCACTACCTCCACTTGTTGAAGCAACGTGCATAGCTCTGCTCATATCTGCAACACACTGAATCCTCTTTTCTCCTACTGATATTGAAACAAATCTATCTCCAATATCAGCCGTTTGTTCTGTGCATAATCTTCTATATTTTTAGAAATCTCTGATCACTTTGGATACACTGCAAACTGCTCAAAATATCACTCTCCTGAAAATTAGCAACTTGACTCTGAAAACTTGAAAGCACGGTGAAAGAGAAATAATGCACTATCAACTCCTTATAGCCATCATTCAGATTACACAGCTCATAATTTGGAAACATCATTTCTACCATTAATTTTCCATGCCGTGAACTTTCTAAAAAAACCTAACTATAGTTGCTGAAGTTGACAGGAAATCAAATTTTCAAATATGAATCCTCGGAGCAATCATAAAATGTTTAAGAGAGCTAAGATGTCACCTTTTGATTCGTTGTCTATCTCACATCTCAGCTACCCTTTTTGCACTGTAACCAAAATATACACCTGTGATTGGTTGCCAAGAGATTTACAGTGTCACATCAAGAACTTGCCGCCGTTTTTTAGATTTTGTGATCAGGCGAGCTCGCGACTGCATTAAGTCTCTTTGTCACAAGCCTTTGTTGTTAACCATGGTTCCATCTAGAGACTTGGCGACAGTGTGCTTTTTAACATTGGATGACCCAATTTATAATCTGGCGATCATGTGACAAAACTAAAATCAAAGTCGCGTGGAGTTAATCTTAACTCATCTTTCTTTCTGAGACCTGGCGACTAGCCGTTACCACTAACCTTTACGGTTGTCTCCATGTCGCTAGATGCTTACATTCTGTTTAAAGACTATGCGACAACCTTTAGTTGCCTGATTGCAGAATCAAATCCTGAGCCTTCAACTTTACCTTAATAGGTCATATGCACCTTTTCTTTACTTCTGACAACTTCGCGACATACCCTAATCGCCAAGTCGGGAGGACCTTTTCTCTGGGGCACTTTTTTTCCAGACATCGCGACTGCCGTTGGATCTTCTTCTTCTTTCATTTGATGATAGTCACTTTATCGCCAAATGCTCGGGCATACCTCTAAAATATTTCCAGACACCGCGACAAAGGGCAAAGCACCTAAGTCTTGAAGTCGCGGAATCCCTTTCTTCCTTTTGGTGACCTCGCGATAACCCACTTACTTTATGATAGATGTCACCCAATCATTTCTCCTCTTACTGCATACTGGAAAACTGAAACATTTATCCTGTTCTGGCGACATCCCGACTACACTTTGCTATAAACCACAGACGGTTAGTCGTGTAGTTTGAACTGAAATCTCTTAACCGCCACTTTATTTCAAGACCACGCGACTAAAGGAAAACTTAACTGTTTGCTTTGGCATGATCTGGCGATAACTCGACATGAAGTAATCGCGAAGTCTGAGAATGTTTTCATAACTGTGAGAAATATTTCACGATCACCCGACTAACAGTGGGTCCCATCTTTTACAAAGCTTATAACATGATATCTTTCGACTACCCGACTGAAAGAAATCGCTAAGTCTCGTAATACTGAAGGAATATTCTAATTCTGAATGAGACTACGCGACACAAGGAAAAAGCAAAGTCAGGAAATGCAAAGGAATATTCACTGGGGGTAATGCGACGAGGTGACTTAACTTAAAACACATGCCTTTAGTGAATGAAAAAAGAAACATTGAAACATAAGGCATGGCTTAGGGTTTCAAATTCATCATTTAACACTTGGATATTTAGGGTTTTTCAGGGTTTTTGCAATTTGGACAGGGTTTAGACAGGAAAATCTAAAATTTGATAGAGGGCAAGACAAGAAACTAGGAGAACCAGCAAAAAATAGGAAATACAACCAACAGTGGCTCTGATGCGGATTGGCTAAACTCAGTTTATGACAAAGAACCACATAATCTCTGGTTGCAGACCACCTCTCACAGAGAAAAACCCTAAAGCAAAAAGGGAAATATGTACAAAATTTACAAACAAGGGACAAGGAGAAGAGAATATAATACATACTTGCTTGTGCACCTTGGACCTTTACTCAAAGAAAGGCTTCAAAAACTGCCCATGCACAGGCAACTCAAAAAGATCTCCATCCATATTCTTCAATAAGTATGAGTCTTTGCCAAATTTTTCTGCAATGATGAATGGTCCTAGCCACAAAGAGTCAAAATTCTTATGCTTGCCTTTATCCTCTGCCCTTGCATTCCATTGGAGAACTAAATCATCAATTTGGAACTTTCTCTCAGTAGCTCTCCTGTCAAATAGATATTTCATTTGCTGTTGCACGTTCATATTTTCTTTCTGACTATTTCTCCTCATTTCATCCAATTCATTTAGCTGCATGATTCTGTTTTGCATGTTGTCAGAGACATCTAAATGTTCTTCTTGTATATATTGGCAAATGGGCAATAAATTGTTAATAGGTAACCTTGCTTGCAAACCATACACCAGCTCAAAAGGTGATTGACCAGTTGCCTTCTTTAGTGTTATCCTATTAGTCCAAAGAGCTAATCTCAATTTTGTGTGCCATGTCCTCTTATTTTGTTCCAGAGTTCTTTTCAATATCTTCAATATACTTTTATTACTAGACTCAGCTTGTCCATTGGCCTGTAGATGATATAGGGATGAATAAGATATTGTAATCCCATACTATTCACAGAAACTTGTCATTTCTTATGATCTGAAACTAATAGCATTGTCCATGATTAATTTATTTGGCACACCAAATCTGGTCAAAATATTTTCTAGAAAAAATTCAGTAACCACCTTACTAGTTGCTTTCCTTGTAGGAATAGCCTCAATCGATTTAGTAAAGTAATATGTGGCCACTAAGATCCAGCTATGTCCTGCACTAGACTTTTCTTGAAATTCACCAATAAAATCAATGCCCCATACAGCAAAAGGAGCTTCAGTACTCACTGAATTAAGTAACAGAGCACCTGCAAATTTCAATTTATTGGAGAACCTCTGACATGGTTCACATTTCCTAACATGCATGTAAGTATCCTTTAAAAGAGTAGGCCAATAATATCCTGCCCTCAAAACCTTATGGGCAGTAGTCTTAGCAGAAAAGTGACCTCCACAGTCTCCTTCATGCATCTCAATTAGGACTTTCTCAGCTTGATATTTGTCCAGACATAGCAATAGAACACCATTCTTATCTTTCCAGAATAAAACTCCTTAAATCAACACATATCTTTGAGCTTGCAACTTCAAACTCCTCTTTTGATTATCAGATAAATGATCAGGACATTTAGCATTCTTGAGGAAGAACACAATATCAGTATAATATGGTTGTCTCTCTATACTAGTAATGGCTTGGCCATTTGCTTCTATTTGATTCGATTGCACTAAGTCCAGGTTCTCCTCTGTCATTAGCTTTGCCAAGCCTTGACCTCTTACCAATTTGGTGATGTTGATTTCCAAATTGAACTCTTGGATTCTTGTAATCCATTTGCATCTTTTTCTAGTGACCTCTGACTGGGTAAGGATGTCTTTAAATCCTGAATGTGGAACATAGGCCTGCACCTTGGCACAGACCAAGTAAGGCCTAAAAGACTTCACATCCTTTACCAATGCATAGGCCTGTTTCTCCATTATGTCATAATTAAGTTCTGCAGCCTGCAAGGATTTACTATAAAAGGCTATTGGGTGTTCAAATCCTTGCTCATCTTTCTGAAGCAAAATTGTAGCAATTGTATGAAATGATGCAAATGAAAAAAAGAAAAAAGGCCTAGTGTAATCCAGAGATTTCAACACTGGAGTTTCCTGCACTGCCTTCTTTATTCTTTCAAAAGCTTGTTGAGCCTCATCATTCCAAACAAACTTAGTATCTTTTTTCAGCAACTTCACAATAGGCTTGACAATTTTAGC
>MU224538.1:2863959-2876592 GCA_018584345.1 Thuja plicata | reverse complement strand
TGTCTTTACTTCATCATCTGTTGGCCAATTGAAGTCTTGAGTACTCTGTACCTGCACCTTTTGCCTATCCCATCTCACATCAGTGATGTTCTTGACATCAAGTAGGAATTTGTTGATATCTGTTTCTGCTTTGAAGGCCTTGTCCAATAATTTATTGAATCTGTCTACATCAACCTCGGTTCCCAAAAAAAAAGCCTCTTCACTAGGTATCTTGGTGTCAAACTCACTCCTCTAGGCATCTATAGCTTTTACCTGGTCATCATCTCCTTTTAAGGCAGGAATAAACCTATTGAAATCAGCTGAAAAGAGACACAATTTTGCCTCTATCTGGTTCAATTTTCCTTTGAAGAATGAGAGTGCAATATTTATTCTTTTGATCTCATCTTCCACCTCTGTGACTATTCGAGGAAAATCTGCCCTTATGGCTTGTAGAGATGACAATTTCTCAAACAAATTAGCCCTAGAAGACCATTTTGTGAAGTAAGGGTTTAGAATTGCAAGGTATCCTAGTACCTCAGTATGCCATATTGGCAACTTATTATATGTATTAACTACAACATCAGCTTTGTCTTTTAGGATTTCAATCCTATGTTGTAATATGTCTTTTAGTGCCTTCAAAGCTATTGCATTTCCTTTTTCTTCATCCACCTTTTGTTCCATAGCCTCTTCTGACTTAGGCTTGTCTTCAATCTGCATTGGTGGTGGTTGTACAGTCACATACCTTATCTCAGGCTTTGCCTCCAATTCATCTGTCAATGTCTTTATCATCTGATCCCTCTGGTACAGTTGTATATGGCACATGTCTCTATCCTTAGATAGTACACTTGTTTCTTCCAACAGAGTAGTATACCTTTTAGACAATTGCTTTGTCTTATCCCCATTGAGTTGAGCCCAGTGTGTCATAATTTGGGAAATTTCTAGGTCCCCTGTATTTTGTACTGACCACACCATTTGATTCTCCACCATATTCTCTTGAATGTTCACTAATTGGGGCTTTTGATCCTTAGGGCTCAAAATCCACATTGCAAAGGCCTGAGACTTTGGGTTATACCCAAATCCTTTGATCATTTCTCCTACTTGGACTTCGCTAACCATCTTAAGGTCAGGCTGCTTTCTGATTTGATCTATGATGAAAGCAGATGCCAAATCCCAGCCTTCAGCCAATAAGATCCCACTTCCTAATACCATCTTCCTGGCATCCTCAGGAGAGATGTCCTCATTTTCAGGATCATAATTTTGTAGGGCCACCAGAGCTTCATTGGTAATTGTGTTTTTCCCATCAACAGTTAAGTGGGACCTTATTTTCTCTATTTTGTGCCACGTCAGGAAGTCTTTAAATTCCTTTGTCTTTACAATGTTGTCATCATCCAGGAATTTTTGCTGATGAAGCAATCTTTCATCAACACAGGCCCTAAGTGGTATCTCCACGTCATCTTCTAAGTCTGGCCTTTGCTTCTTGCCTTCCCTGATTGCTTTTCTCAGGTTATGATCATATAGCCTGGTGCCTGGTACTAAGGCCTTAGCCTTATCCCTTTTCTTACTTTGGCCTTCTACTGCCGGCTGTCCTAATTCCAACTTCTGCCTTTTTGCAGCAGGTTCTTCCACATCATCTGGTTGAGTGACAACTGTTAAATCAATACTGTGTTGTTCTGCTCCCTGCAACTGTGGGATTTTAGCCATTTCTTGCTCTGGGGCTTATTGTGGTGGAGGAGATACGGGAGGACGTGCATAATTACTGTCATCACCACTCTCTTCTTCTGATTCTGAGTGTTCAGGTGACTGAGCACCTTTCTTATCTAGGACTGTATCCAATTGTTCTACTAACATATAGTAGTTGTCTATCATAGTCTTAATCCTATCAAAATAGGAGAGATCAGGGTAAAAACCCCCAAATGACAACCCATTCCTTTTTATTTGTGTCTCCAGCCTCAACAACTCCTAAATTCTTAGTCTTCTCATATGAATATCATCTTCATCCAAGAGGTTTCTTGTTGAATCTTCCTCTATGCATTCACAATGGAGGTTGGTATTAGGGATGGTAGGAGTATACAACTTCCTAACCCTTGCCATGAAGCCCTCTGGGTCAATGTACCTATAAGAGGCTGCTGCCATCCTGTACTTCTCCAACCATTGACCTACTTCATCTATTGCATTCTTATCAATTGTGAAATTAGCAGTCTTAAATTGCCTAGGGGTTATAGTCCCCTTTTTATGTGGTGCAAAGTGCTCATTGTCTTTTAGCATCAGCTGCCAAATGAATTCCATAGCAGCAACTCTCAAAGGCACATGATAAGGCAATAAATGGGGTGGATGAATACACCCATATACTCTGATTATGGTGAAATTCTCCTCCAAGAAGAAATCACCCCAATTGTGATTTCCAAACCAATTTTCTTTGTAATTGCAGGGCCTAAGCAATTGGATGATCTTCAATGGGACTCTAGTCCTGCTTGTCCCCAAACTCTACACAATTGGATATACAATCCAATTCTAAAATGCACAGTAGTCACACTCTGCAGAAGTATAGTTCCAAACCCTGACCTAAAACTGAATAGGATTTGGTTGTGTCTGATAAAATCTTTGAGGAGACAAGTTATGCGTATCCATGATTACAAAATTGAAATATAAGAGAAGGTGCATTAGAACTGAATAATGCAAAAACTTGGGCTCCTTCTCCTTGGGGTTCTTTAATCTCTTCTGCGTTGCAACAAAACCCTCATGCATTTCATCAATTATATGCTGAATGTAATCATAACTAGTGCTTGAATGCACTTCCTACAGGTCTAAAACCATCATTAAGATGCTAGAAATGATTCTCTGTATCTCCATCAATCCCTAGCACTCTACATAGGGCATATGCATTATATTTGATGTAGAAGTGCAGGTCCTTGTAATAATATGGATAGGGTTCAACCATAGGACCTAAGTAATTTTTCAGTTCTTTTAACATATGCTTCTGCAACAAGCCTTTTGCAATACCAGGCTTAGAACTGTATCTCTTTTCCTGCCTTGTCATGTCAATTTTTGTAGACATGGTGCTGAATAAGCCAAAGGCTTGCATAAATGAGTTTCTATTCAAAATTAACAAGGCAGTGCCATCATCCCTTTTGATGGTCTTTGTGAGGGCATCATAGTGATTTGCTAGGTCAAGAAATAGGTCTACATCTAAGAAAACATCAGGAACAAGCAACTTAGCCAGACCACACGTCCAAGGGTTTGAAATAGGGATGGGCTTATCAGAATTCTTATAGAAATATGTGAAAAGAGAGTAACCTGTTGTGCCCGGGGTCACAACATCTCAAATGTTTTTGTAGCCGTCCAGGAGGACACTAGCATCGGCCTTCTTATTCTGTGTTGAACCTAGCAGAAGATGGAGAAACTCATCAGAGTAACTCAGTTTTCCTTTCTGTTCCTCTCCACTGCCTCCACTTGTTGAAGCAACGTGCATAGCTCTGCTCATATCTGCAACACACTGAATCCTCTTTTATCTTACCGATATTGAAACAAATCTATCTCCAATATCAGCCATTTTTTCTGTTCATAATCTTCTATATTTTTAGAAATCTCTGATCACTTTGGATACACTGCAAACTGCTCAAAATATCACTCTCCTGAAAATTAGCAACTTGACTCTGAAAACTTGAAAGCACGGTGAAAGAGAAAGAATGCACTATCAACTCCTTATAGCCTTCATTCAGAGTAGACAGCTCATAATTTGGAAACATCAGTTCTACCATTAATTTTCCATGCCGTGAACTTTGAAAAAAAACCTAGCCGTAGTTGCTGAAGTTGACAGGAAATCAAATTTTCAAATATGAATCCTCAGAGAAATCATAAAACGTTTAAGAGAGCTAAGATGTCACCTTTTGATTCATTGTCTGTCTCACATCTCAGCTATCCTTTTTGCACTGTAACCAAAATATGCGCCTGTGATTGGTTGCCAAGAGATTTACAGTGTCACATCAAGAAACTGCCGCCGTTTTTCAGATTTTGTGATCAGGCGAGCTCGCGACTGCATTAAGTCTCTTTGTCACAAGCCTTTGTTGTTATGCATGGTTCCATCTAGAGACTTGGCGACAATGTGCTTTTTAACATTGGCTGACCCAATTCATAATCTGGCGATCATGTGACAAAACTAAAATCAAAGTTGCGTGGAGTTAATCTTAACTCATCTTTCTTTCTGAGACCTGGCGACTAGCCGTTACCACTAACCTTTACGGTTGTCTCCATGTCGCTAGATGCTTACATTCTGTTTGAAGACTATGTGACAACCTTTAGTCGCCTGATTGAAGAATCAAATCCTAAGCCTTCAACTTTACCTTAACAGGTCATATGCGCCTTTTCTTTACTTATGACGACTTCACGACATACCCTAATCGCCAAGTCGGGAGGACCTTTTCTCTGGGGCACTTTTTTTCCAGACATCGTGACTGTCGTTGGATCTTCTTCTTCTTTCATCTGATGATAGTCGCTTTATCGCCAAATGCTCGGGCATACCTCTAAAATATTTCCAGACACCGCGACAAAGGGCAAAGCACCTAAGTCTCAAAGTCGCGGAATCCCTTTCTTCCTTCTGGCGACCTCGCGATAACCCACTTACTTTATGACAGATGTCACCCAATCATTTGTCCTCTTACTACATACTGGAAAACTGAAACATTTATCCTGTTCTGGCGACATCCCGACTACACTTTGCTATAAACCACAGACGGTTAGTCGCGTAGTCTAAGCTGAAATCTCTTAACCGCCACTTTATTCCGAGACCACACGACTGAAAGAAAACTTAACTGTTTGCTTTGGCATGATCTGGCGATAACGCGACATGAAGTAATCACGAATTCTGAGAACCTTTTCATAACTGTGAGAAATCTTCCGCGATCACCCGACAAACAGTGGGTCCCATCTTTTACAAAGCTTATAACATGATATCTTGCGACTACCTGACTGAAAGAAATCGCTAAGTCTTGTAATACTGAAGGAATATTCTAATTCTGAATGAGACTACGCGACACAAGAAAAATGCAAAGTCAGGAAAGCCAAAGGAATATTCGCTGGGGGTAACGCGACAAGGTGACCTAACTTAAAACACATGCCTTTAGTGAATGAAAAAAATAACGTTGAAACATAAGGCATGGCTTAGGGTTTCAAATTCATCGTTTAACACTTGGATATTTAGGATTTTTCAGGGTTTTTTCAATTTGGACAAGGTTTAGACATGAAAACCTAAAATTTGACAGAGGGCAAGACAAGGAACTAGGAGAACCAGCAAAAAATAGGAAATACAACCAACAAATTCATCAATAGAGAACAAAAAACCTGAAGGTGGACGTGGCAATTGGAAGCAGGAAAGGATGAGGTAGAGCACACAGATGACCAAGGGAAGGCTAGTGTTGTTTTGACTGAATTCAACTGTAGTGTCTAAACTTTTTGAACTTTCTGGAGTAGTTTCTCTCCACAGACTTTTTATACTTAAGACTATTTATCTTATATTAATATAATTTTACACTAGCCTTGTGCTGATAAAAAAAAAATTTATATAGTTTTTATCTTCATGTTTTACCATATTTATAAGTCATTTCAAAAAAAAGCTTTTTTTTGTTCTTTCCAGATTTCACCATATTGGGAGAATATGCTATTTTTAGTTTGTTAATTTATCTTTAGATCTGGGTGTTGGTTTTATAAATAGTTATTGATACCACTTTATTGGAGGGTTTTAGTTGGTGATTTTGTAATTATCACTTGATGGATTTGTGAGTTTTTACTATTCATAAGGCATTTTAAATGAAGGTATTGATAGTGATTTTTTAGTGATTGTTCTAGATCTTTTTGATTGCTCATGCTTGTAGGATTTTCTCTTTAAATACATTGTGATTGTGTTTCAATTATTGAATAATACATTAGATTGTTTTAGACTGAGGATTTCTTTTGAAAGAGTTTTCCTAGGAATTTGTGTTGTACAAATTTGTTTACATTTTGAGTTTCTTTTATATAATTTTAAAAATTTAAAATTTGTACATTTATCTCCTCTAAAATTAGTTTACAAAGCATATTTACACATTTCTTTTCATTTGGTAAGAGTGTGATCACCTCAAATTTTAGGTGAAGTTTAAAGGTTTTATTTGGGCATCTTTGTTTGAATAGGAGTTGGTATAAAAGGGTCAGATCTTATAAAATGGTGGATCTCTTTTTACATGAAAAACACATCTAGAATAGAAATGAAGAAGTTTTCAAGCACAAAAATTGAGCTTTAGAATTTATATGATGTAGTATTTAGGTTCAAACTTATTGGTGTCACAAAAATATTGAAACAAAATTGACAGAAATAGAGGACGAAGTTTGAAATAGATTATGCTCTCACCCACATTGCCTTTGTATCTCCTGCCCAAATGCGTGCTCAGATTGTAACAATTGTGCCTCCATCTGCTATGACCTTTTTCACTGGTCTGCTATATAGGTCAGAGGGTGTGTGCAAACCCATGAATATTGGATTTCTCTGAGGTGATTTCATAGATTGGTTTTCCTGTATGTTTCTCTAAGTCTTCCAAGCTTAAGCCAACGATCTCTTATTCTCCTGGCACTTCTTTAAGGCAGGTGGATGCTCTTGTTTATGTACACTCTTTTATTGGTGTTCCTCTAGGTTGCCCTCAGTCTCCCTCCAAGGTTGTGGGACACGTTCCCTTTATTGGTCATGGTTGGGGTGCTTCTATTGTTGATCCTGGTGCCAGACCTGCTAGCCATATCGCTCATTCTTTAGTTGGCTCAAAAAAACCTTTTTTAGGCTATCAAGCCTGGTCCTGCTCGCTCCCAATGAGTTATTTGTCCTCTCTCATGCCAAATCATCTCCCTTGGTTGTATATGGTGTGGAGGTTGTTGAAAATGAGGAGTTACCAATGTAGAGCTTTAGTGTTTTGGTTTTCCTTCTCCTTAATTTGCATAGTTGGGTCTTGACTACTTGGAGGTCCATTGTGGTTGGCATGATTGAGCTCTACCCCTAGGCAAAAGGCTTTTACATTTTCTTTTTTCTTCTTATGAGGATAAAGATTTGGTGTTCAAAGATTATTGAGCTCAAGGATAATATTTCCTCTATTAAACCTTAGTCTCCTTCCTTCAACCCCTTATCCAAACCACTTCATGCGTGCCTGGTTTGGATTAGACTCTCAAATCTCCCCCTCCAATTTTGGGAGGACACTTTTTGATTCCATAGGAAACTTTGTGGGTTGCTTTCTAAAATTTGATGATTCTACTTCTTAGTTAGGGCATACCACCCTTTCTTATATTTTGGTTGATATTGGCATCTCAAAACTACTTACTGGTGATGTGGTACTAATGGTTGGGGACAAACCTTGGACACAATTATTGGATTACGAGGGCCTCCCCTTCATATGTCTTCTTGTTTTTTTGTACTGGTCACTTAGCTTCAGAATGGTCTCTATCATGAAGGAAGGTATTTTACAATTGGGGGAAGAATGTCGATGAAGACCACTTGATTGTCGAGGTCCTTATCACCTTTGAGGATATTATGATGTGTGTCGAGATGTTGACAAAACTTTGGTGTTTCCCATTGCTTCTTCTAGGGACCCTCATGCTTCAAGTTTGATTACCCCAATGACAATTTCTTTAACTATTGACTTCCATTGTTCTAGCGGCTCCCTCAACCCAACTTCCTCTTACGACTAACACTCGCGATTGGTTCTCTCATTGTCCCTCATACAATTGTGGTTGATCCTCAAGTGGGGGTGCCATAGTTTGTTTTCCAGGATAATGAGGTCCTAGATATTGGTATTGCTTGGACCATGGTCCATAGGAAGAAAGCTTCTTCCTCTTCTCTAGTATCTCTTTCAAGTGTCATGAAAGGTAAGTCTCAAATATAGGGTTGATACCCTTGTTTCTTGCTAGTACTTTTCTTCGATCAAAGGATTTCTAGTTTCTAGCTCTTTTTTATTTCCAATCTCATGCCTTGTGAGAGTTTTCTTATTTGCCTTGACAGTTGTTGTGTAACCACTTATATGTGGTAAATTTGGCCTTGTTAACTCACCATACACTTCAACATAGTCCTTCTTCACCAAGTACACACAAGAATGAATGTGAGATTATCCATCTTGTCTGCCTGCATGATTCGACCTATTACCTTCTATCTAGATGGGGTTTTTGAAATAGCTCTCAGAATGAGAGTCTCACAACCATAGACCAATCTAGGAATGAAGGATTTTTCTCCATGAATGCAATACGATGCAAGATTATCCTAAGAATTGAAAGATGTGAGATTATTCTAAGACATGATTTTGATGCAATTATTGTAGAAATTGAAAATAATCTATTGCAATAATGAAATTATTCTATATGAGATTATTAAGAAATGTGACAATAATTCAGTATTCTAACAATGCATGAAAATGAGTAGGGGTTTTGAATGAAGAATGAGAGTTCTTTTATAGACCTAGAGATGATTAGAATAGAAACTTTCCTCTTTGAAATAAAACAGATAGAAAAACCAGTTCAGAATAGAAAGCTTTGTTTAAAAGAATACAATAAATTGTTTTCTCTTTGCTTTTAACTGTTTTCTTTCTTTGATTTAATTGTTTTATTTGATTTATCTATTTTATCTCTCTTTAAAGCATAATTAAAGAGAAGTTTCCAATTTTGAACTGAAGAGAAGATTTTGTTGACAATATTTAATTAATAAAATAGAATATGATCTCATAATTGCTTTTTCTCACTTATCTGAATAATTAAATTCAATTATTGAAAATGAGGATATTTATTTAATAATTAAATATCATTTAATTCCCTTTTTATGTGTCTTAGCTAAAGAGGGTGAATTTAATTTAATTAAAGTGCTAGGACTTTATAATTAAATTAATTCAATCATAGGGTTTGTTTAGCCAATAGATATTTAGAAATTAAATATGATGTATGATTAATGCAGATTTAGGATTTTCTGCATTTGACACTTAGGTCAAGTAGAGTCAGTTAAAATTTAGAATTACCTAGTACAATAGGACTTTGATGATCTAGAAGAATGACAAATGCAACAAAATTGGTTAGGATTGCAAGATGCCAATTTTGGGGTGTTACATTTTGCCCCTCTTTGAATTGATGTGCAAGCAGCGCATTGATTCAAAGAATAGATTTCAAAATTGATGATGCAAAGATTTTAGAGCCATCTCCAGAACAGAGCTTGACTCTTTGAAGTCTAGGTTAGGTTGCCAAGACATCGGTGAAATAGAGTTTTTGAGGGTCATCTTCAAAATGAAGCTTGATCCTCAGGGATCCGGGTTAGGTTACCCTGATACCTAATAGATTTGATATCTTTCACAAGACTGTCCCTAGAACAAGGCTCAACCTTTAGGAGTTAGGGTTAGATTGCCCCGATACCTGTCCAACAAGATAATCAATAGAGATTTTAGGACTATCCCCAGAACAAAGTTTATTCCCCCAATATCTAGGTTAGATTGCCAAGACATTGGTTAGATTGATATCCTTCACAAGGCTATCTCCAGAACGAGGTTCAACCTTCAGGAGTCAGGGTTAGATTGTCTCGATACCTATCTCAAAAGGTAGTAAATAGAGGTTCAGAATCATCTCCAGAACGGAGCTTGATTATCAGGAGTCAGGGCTAGATTTCCCCGATATCTGTCCCAAAAAGATAGTTTTTCAAGGACCATCTCTAGAACAGAGCTTGATCCTCAAGAATCTGAGTTAGATTGCTCAGATACTTTAAAAGATGATAAGATGTAAGGAACAAAGATACCCTGATTGATTATGGAGTATCCAGTTTTGACTGTGAGGTACAAAAAATTGAACATGCCCCAACTGATGAGATGCCCCTAACAATGAGGACTTTTAAAAATTAGATTAGATTAATTAGAATAGATTTAATGATGTAATCATCCTGCCCCCTCGGGAGTGAAATGGAAAGATGACACGCCATAATGATGATGGAGAGCGAAAAATCACAGATAAATGTTGAATCAGATATCAAGAAGAACTCAGAATTTCAAGCAATTTTGAGGTCTAGTTGACCAAGTTTGACTGGGGTTGACCAGAGTTGACTTTTGAGAAAACAAATCAAAGATTTCAAAAAATGATGATATGATAAGATTCTGACAAGAAAGTGACGTCAGAAAGTTGACTGCACAAGCGTCTGATCGCGTCGGTCCCGAAAATTTTAAAATACAATTTTGAGCTATATAGAAGTGTTAGATTTCAATTTCGAGCACGGAAATTGATTCAGAGCGGTCAAATTAGCTAATGGTGAAGTTTTTCGTGCAAAATGGAGCACTTTGAAAAATTAGATCAAAACCTATATATGGACAAAAAGGTCATTTTCAAATCATTTCAACCTTTTGACTTTGTGAGAATTGATCTCTGAGCAAAAAACAAAATGGTGGTCCCCCACAACACTCACCGATTCAAGTGATCGAGGAGACACAGCCGGCCCGCAACATACGGACCTCCAGTAAGTAGTCGACAAACCTCTCTACATGTCAAAGTTGTTCAATTTCTGTCGATTTTTCTTTATTTTCTGCATTTTTAGGAATTGAGTCGTGGGTCTTTGCGTGAAGAAGGAGTTTCTTTGCGCGACCTATAGGGAAATCTCAAATGAAGAAACTGCATTTTTCACCATTCGGTGTGGAATCTCACGTGGGGTAGTACCCATGTTCACACGAGAAACTCTTCTAGAGGGTGTTTTCTCACGCGACTGGTCATGAAAGTTTGCGTGAAAGGGCAATGTTGCGTGACCCGAAAAACTTCTTCGCACGAAAACTTGCTTCTTCGCATGGGAAAAAGTAGTCAAAAGAACATGAAATCAGTCTGCATCACGTCCAATAGCTTTTGCGTCAGCATTATTACTATCTGTAGGATGTCTTGAATGCTCTATTATCTTGTTATGCTTTGATTATCGCAGATTACTGATTGTGTACTGCTGTTTGCATGCCTTGCAGGTTGACTTCTGAGACATTGCCTTCAGATTGCATCATCCGACCATTAGCAGATTGGTATCACAGTTGGACAATGCTGAGACAACGCATATAGGCACCTTGGGATTGAGTTCACTATGTGATGTACCTGAGATTCGGGTAAATCACAGATTGCTAGGAGCCTTGGTTGAGCGTTTCCATTCGAAAATGAACACCTTTTATCTACCATAGGGGGAGATGACTGTTATTCCCAAGGATATCTATCGGATCCTGAGGATACCATTTCATGGTGCGAGAGTAGAGTATGAGACACAATCGAGATGGGGGACAACAACATTGAGAGAGATCTTTCAGGATGACCTCGTCATGGGGAGAGCCATCCCATGGGAGGATTGATTAGTGAGTACGGGCTGACACACAGGTTGCCCGTGGTTCTAGCATGCTTCCTTGGTTGCTACCTAATGCCAGATCATGGACAACACGGTCTAGAGTGTGGCTGGGGTAGGATGTTGTAGCAGATGTTGACACGACCCCGACATTGCGGATGGGGTCAGTGCATGTTAGCACACATGTATCATGAGATGCATGAGATCGCCTATCGAGAGGCGAAGAGCATGGCAACAAGAGTGTTTTTTTATAGGTATGGGCCTAGGAGCATCCTCCTGTTACCAGGCCTATATATGAGGACATGACGCAGCTATTAGAGCCCTACATTTACCGATACAAGGGCATGATTACCCAACCAGCGCTGGGTAAGGTAGATCAGTGGTGAGCTCAGATCGATGATTTAGCTGTAGTAGTTTGGAGGCCATGGAGACTTACAGAGGCCTGGGATGATGCGGCAGAGAAGCTGAGTCATATGTTCTGCTCATGGGCGATGATCGGTCACACTATTACCGTTATTGAGAGATTCCCACAGAAGTGAGTATGGTGGCAGTTCGGCCATCCACAAGACATATCATAGGAGTACACGATGTATGCTAGATTTATAGATGAGATTAGGAGGGGCTAGCTTACGAAGCTAGACCTGAGATGCACTATGATAGATATTTGTGCATTAGTCCCAGTACAGTGAGATTACCTCTGGGATGTGGCAGATGGCAGCATGACCACCGAGTATAGGGAGTATTTTGTTACTCACCCCTTTCCTAGATTTAGAGATCTGGTTGGGGTAGTAGGCCGAGGGCATGTGATACATCCACAGGTCATACAGCCATAGGTTATTCAGCCACAGGTTATTCAGCCATAGGTACAGCAGATGCAGATTCCCCCACCTCAGCAGAGGGCACAATTGGGATTACAATAGGGTCCCTGACCTTAGACTGTACAGGTAGACATCCCCGCATGAAAGATGGGGATGGACGTAGGAGCCAATGGTAGCGGGAGCATGAGATAGTCTCGGTGACGGACTATTGAGCCCACAGTTGAGGAGTAGCAGGTACCTATATAGGAGGAGATACAACAAGAGGATCCTATGCAGGTGGATCAGCTTGCGCAGGATATAGCCCAGGATCCACAATGGCGATCTTGGGAGAGAGTTCAAGAGCTCACGAGATAGGTCAGGGATTTGACCATACAGTTGGCCGTGCAAGACGCATGACTTCTTGACAGAGATCGGGAGATACAGGATCTTTAGGAGCAGTTGCAAGAATCTTAGGAGGAGATTCGACACCAGACGGCTCAAGTGGCATATTACTATGCATCGTATATA
>MU224538.1:2825419-2845882 GCA_018584345.1 Thuja plicata | reverse complement strand
ATTATCTGAATAATTAAATTCAATTATTGAAAATGAGGATATTTATTTAATAATTAAATATCATTTAATTTCCTTTTTATGTGTCTTAGCTAAAGAGGGTGAATTTAATTTAATTAAAGTGCTAGGAATTTATAATTAAATTAATTCAATCATAGGGTTTGTTTAGCAAATAGATATTTAGGAATTAAATATGATGTGTGATTAATGCAAATTTAGGATTTTTTGCATTTGACACTTAGGTCGAGTAGAGTCAGTTAAAATTTAGAATTGCCTAGTACAATAGGACTTTGATGATCTAGAAGAATGACAAATGCAACAAAATTGGTTAGGATTGCAAGATGCCAATTTTGGGGTGTTACACCACTATGGGCCGTTCTTGTGCTTATCTTTAATCAAAACAAAATAGACAAAAACTAAGGGTGTTATTAAATTTTTTTTAGTTGATTTAATAATATTTGATGTAGTTGAAGATATCTCACTAACACTTATTGGAAAGAAATAGAGAGATTTGTATCAATCTAAATCTATGACTAACAAACTCTTTTCCAAAATGAAGTATAACTTTAAGATGGAGGTTGATGGCTTTGTAGTTGAACCATTGAACGTGTAGAACATGGTAGCTACCAACTTACACTTTGTTGAACTCAAAAAATAGTGGAAGACCATTGCATCACTTTTATTGCATATTTTTTTCAAATTTATGTGACTACATTTTTATGACTATTGGAAAATTACTTAAGTTGGAAATGAATGAGGTGGTACAATTGTTCCGTTTTAAAGAGATGTAAAGAATTTTTATTTAATTTTTGAATCTATGGAGGCCCAAATTGCTTTTGATAGATAGAAAGAGAAAGAAAAGAAGCAAGACAAGTCTAGACCTAAATCCTATGGAGATTCAAATATATTTCTAAGTCCTTTAAAAAGGTAGTTTGGAGAAAATTAAGGTAAAAGACTTTTTTTTGTTGAAATTGGAAAGACCTTCTAGGATGATGGTGATGCCTCTATTGCAACCTTGAATATACCTGTATTACAATGTGTGGTTGATTGATTCTTGTGGACATTTTCACACGATGTTGCGTTAGGGTTGGTTTACAAAATATGAATAATATGGTGGTAGGAAGGTGTACCTTAGAGATGATTATAATTTGAAGATATTTAGTAATAGAAGAGTCTTGATTTGATTATTTGTTAGATGTCTAAAGTGGGTTAATGGTATATTGCATACACATTTTTTAACAAGAAACTTACTTTCTTAAAGTAATTGAATGATTTAGGTGTGTGTAGGTTGTTTTTTGAGTGGGGTTCAAGATGGTTAGAGGAGCTATGATGCTATTAAAGGTGATTGGATAGGAATTTTGATTTAGTTGGATGGATGTACAATTTAATGCAATAGTTTTTTTGTTTTGATAATGAAGGGATCTATAGACTATTTGTCTTATCTTTTAGAACTACAATAAAATAGAGTGTTGTTTCCAATTTTGATTGTCGTACTTCCTAGGTATCTAACGTGTTCATAGTTTGGAGACTAACCTTCTTGTAGAGAAAACCATGTTACAAAACTAAAGGATGAGTTACTTAAGTAGGAAGGGTTTAGGGACCTTGGAAAAAATATGTGTAGGAGATAAATGATTATATCCTTGAGTTTTATTTCAAAAATATTATGATTATAAAAAATAAAATTATATTTAGTTTTATTTTAATCTTCATATATATTCTATAAGGTATTGAATTCAATACATTCTAATGTTTTTGCTCTTGTTAATGTGGACTTGAATTCTAGAATTTATTTAGTATATTTTGTCATTGATGTCTATGATAGTAGGAAATGAGTATATTTTCTTGGATAAATGTGAATTTTTTAGTTAGTTTAAAGAGTTTAAGGCTCTTGTATAAAATCTGATTAATAGAAATATTAAGATTTTAATGATTGATGATGACGTTGAGTTTTGTTTAGTAGAATTCAATAGGGTTACAAAGGTCATGGTTCATATAAAAACATCACTCCATGCACCTCTTAGTGGAATATAGTTATAGAAAGAAAGAACAAAATATTGGAAGAGAGGGCAAGGAGTATGTATAGTGAGGCTAGAATGAAACAAAAGTTTTGGGTAAAAGCGATTGCTACAACTTATTTTTTTGTAATTGTCTCCCATATCAACTCTTATGGATAAGATAATAATGGCGGTCTGGTCAGGTAACAAGATTTCACCGAGACTTCTTACACTGTTAGTATTGAAATTATATTATACGCTTCATGATCCTATAGTTGAGAGAGTTTTGTATATAAGTGTTATCATTATAGAAATTAAGTTTTCTTTGATGATATTGTAGCTAGAAAAAGATGAAAAGGAAGATGTGATTCAAATACCCTCAAAATCAATACATTTGAATTAGAAGCCCATATAGGACTTGAAGAGCAGAGCTTAAAACATTTAGATGGTTTTCAAGAGGGTGTTAAAGTTCCACCCCTTCTTTTGAGGTCTACTTGACACATAGAGCAACTAGACATAAATAATCCTCTTGTTTGGAGATATATTTTCTTTGCTTATTAACATTGATGAGTCAAAATGTAAATGAGGCTTGAAGTATGAATGATGCAACATTGAAAAATGGTGATGCATAATATGTTTATATTAAATTAAAATCACATGTGATACTAGTAATTTTGGATAATGGTTGTAGACTTGTATGCAATTATGTGTTAAAAATATTGATTTAGTTGTCAGTGTTGACAAACGCAACATGAGACTGGTTGTGAAAGGATATCCATAGTTTTCAAGAATTAATTATGGTGATATTTTCTCCACAAGTGCTATTCTGACATCCATTTAGTTTGTATTATATATTTCAACAATACTTAAATTATGCTATGGTTTGCAAGTAGACATTTCCCAAGTAGTGGGAGTTCTTAGTCAATTTATAACTTTTGGATGGTTATATTGGATGTAGTGAAGCACGTTTAAATACTACAGTGCACTTACAAGTAGATATATTTTCATGGTTTTCTTATTGGAACTTAACATTTAGTTTCTATTCATGGATATGTGGACTTAGATTGGGTAGGTGATAATGATAGTAGAAGATCCGCCAGTAGATACATTTTCAACATTTATGGTGGTGTTAGTATAATGATAATAAAAGATCTGTCATTTGTTTACAAAATTAAGAAATGGTATGACAAAAATAGATGGAGGATATCAATAAAAATAAAGTCAAGGGTTCAAGGAAGTATGCTTGCACATAGAAAACAAGAATTGAAAAAAAAATATCCAAACAACACATTCAAGTGTAAACTCCTTATATCAATTTTGTTTGGAATAAATAACCATAAAAAAAATTGGATATGTAGCTTGAGCTCATCGACAATGACATAATGAAATAATATTTGAACAATAGGAAAAATAAAGAGCATAAATTAAGTAGTCATACAAGTCAACTATCCTTCATCTCTCTCACGTCTTATATTTGGTACTAGAATTCCTCAAGGTAAAAATATTAGATACCAAATACTTTTGGAGATGGATAATAGACTCTAATCACCATCAATGAAAATATAATGACACTACAACAAAGAATTAAAAATTGGGATAACAAATACATTGATTTAGAATGGATTTACAAACACATTCTTCAATAACAAATAGAGGGTAATTTTTTGGACACGTCTTGAGGAGAAGAGATAATTATAGAAGCTAGGGTGGTATGATAGATCTGAAAAGGAGAGTAAGAACAACCCACTACAAAAGGAGTAAAACAATAAATAATCCAATATATACAATTAATACAAGGAGACAAACCTCTTACATATACTTGAGAATAATTGAAAGTTCCAAAAATATAATACAATATAGGAAATGTTGGGAAAGGTCGAAATTTTGCTCTTAATGTTAATATTATAGAAGGTGTAATTATTAGTTATAAATGAAAAAACTCAAATGTTGGGCTATAGAATTAATTTTTGACCACTATAGAAAACCAAAGTTGCTTGGTACTACCTATTAGGGTGTGCATTGCAATATATCTTCTTCAAGTTATATAAATATAGGTCTAATCAATTTGCTAAATCAAAAGTTATGACCCCTAAAAGTTTGTGTAAAACATGTAAGGTGTTGTTGGATGCATAAAAGAGTTTTATAAGGGAATTACACTCAGTGACCAACTTATGATACATCATGACATATTTTAAGTTGGGAATAATTTGGGTGCCACTTTTGGGTCGTTTTAGCTCATGGGTTTCTAGCTACCATTTGATGGTTTTTGTATCTTCTATATATAAGTTTTTTGAGATGAAGGTTGTGTATGGTTTTATAGATACAATTTAAGCTATAAAAATTCCTCCAGATCTTTGGTTGGGGGACTCCAATGAAGGATTTATTTCTAACTATATTTATATTATGATTTATTTAATAATATATTCAAACTTGTTTGGAGTGTGAGGGTTTTCTTCACATGTACTTGTGTTACAACATTTATCTTTTTTATTAAATTCATTTTCTTCTTGTAATTGTTAAAAGGCTGAAATCTTTACAAAAATATTGTTATAATATTAGTGTAGGAAGTGTTCTAGTGCACCTTACTTCCTTTGATTTGGTATTATAGCTTGATCACCTTTGATTCTAGGTTTTGATTAGTGTTTTTTTTGTATAAATATTTGTTTGAGTGAGAGCTTGCATAAAGAGAGTTATGATTTTACTATAGGAAGAGATGACAAGCACACCAAGGATAGAGATGAAGAAGTTCCTAGGTAGAAAATTTTAATTGTGAAAGATCAAGATGGATGATGTTCTCATAGAATAATATCTATGAGTTGTAGTTGTTGGAATAATGGAATGGTGTGTACCGAGAGGGGAGGGGTGATTCAATACCCTTAAAACTTTTATCACTTTAATATTTTCTTGCATTAATGACCATATTGATTTTCAACATTATGCATGTAATGTCATGTGTAACTACTTTTCATAGAAACATTCATGAAAAGTAGTTACACATGACACAAGAATTGGTAAGAAAGAAAACCCCTGTTAGAAGGTAAAAACTGTGGTGGAGATGAAACCCACAAAGCTTCACTATCTGAAGAATGGAAGGTTTCGGTTAAGGCTACAAGTGTGATCACTTCTAATGATCTTACCTTGTTAGGAGTAACATTTTAGACCGGTTAGGTCTACTCAGTTAAGAGATTTTAACAACACTGTTAAGTGTGCACTCGGTTAAGAGATTTACAATAAGATTGTTAAGGCCACCTTCTTAAAGGATTTCTTCTATTTGCTACAATTGTTAGAGAGTAGTCAAAAATACTTAAAACCTGATGGTATGCAATCCTGAATTGCTGAATACAGATCCTTTAAGTTCACATAATGTATGTATCACCTATAGTGATGGATAATACCTCTATTCTGCTCGGTATCCTTGAATCTTAGTTCTTCATAACTGAATTCTTTATTTTGTGTCCTTCTGCATGAAAATCTCTGTCTGATCCATAGATGTCTATTGCGGCTACAATCATCTACTTCTTGATTGATTACTACATCATTTATATAATGTATTGACCTAATTAGGTTTCATGCTTTACAATAAAAAATCTATGATCAAATGTTTACAACTTGACCTTGATCTCCTAGTTTACATGTTTACAATGAGTTAGACTGATTAAAACTATTAAATATTCTTTAATTGATCCTCAAGAAATGGTTTTAGAGCTAAGCATAGAGCTATTTATAAAACTTTAGTGCTTTATCTGACGTGTATCTCAGATCCTCTTTTCTCAGGAATAAAATTATCTCTCAGTAGACTAGTGCTCGGTTTTCTTTGTAGTCTGTGCTCTACTCGGTGATGTCTTTGAACTATCTGTCGATTTTCTCTATAAACTGTGCTCTTAGTTTACTCTATAAGCTGTCTGTCAGTGATAGTTTGATTTTGGTGTTCACTGTGCTTGTCTGTTTCGGTGACCTCTGCACTTAACTGTTTTGATGACCATTGCACTTGTCTATATGCTGTCACTCGGTGATTATGTTACTGACAATCCAAAAACTATTTCCTTGTATACTAATGACAAATTATTATCCTTTAGGATTAATAGTAGTATCTTGATCCAAATCTATAATACAAGAAGACTAGGACAAGATGGCTAGTAAGGCAAAAGGGTATTATTGCACTTATTTTGGCCGATTTAATATTGTTGAATGTGAATGAAGAGTCTACCACAATGAATCTTGGAGAAATTTATCAAGATAAATATTTGGTGAATAAGATTTTCTTGAAACAAATGTATATCCAAGTTAGGATGGATGATTTTTGATATGTGGATCAACATATAAATAACTTCAAGACATGATATTAACTAATTGCATTTGATGAGAGTGAAAATGGAGGAGGATTAGTGTATGTCTTTTCTACCTTCTTTGGCAGATTCATAGGATCACCATGTTATGTTCATTAAGGGACTACCACCAAGTTGAAGATGAATGAAGTGGTTGTATATTATCTTTCAAAATAAATGTGCATTAAGAGTCTTGAGACAGCTAAGGAGGCCTAGTGATTCATGAAAGATTGAAAGAAGAAAACAAGAATAAGTAGAAGAAGCAAGATAAGTTTAGATCCAAATCCTATAGGAGATCTAAATATCTTGATAAGTTCACAAAGAAATATTGGAACTATAATTAAATTAGACATCTAAAAAGATGTCCTATGAGGAGGAAAAATGAAGAAAAAAATAAATTTTGATAATGAGTTGGAGAGATCTTCTTAGGATGAAGGTTATGTTTTTTATGGTCACTTTGGCTACTCATGCATTAGAAGATGCATGGTTGATATATTTGGTGCCTCTTTCCATATGATGTCACATTGAGGTTGGTTTTTATAATACAAAGAACATGGTTATGTGAAGGTGTACCTAAGAGGTAAGTCTCATTTGAATATTGTTGGTGTGAAGGATGAAAATGTGAGTCACATAAAATAGGAACAATGTAATGCAAGATCCCAATTCACACTCACACTTAATAAAACTTAAGATCCATGCATAAACTCAAATGATAAACAATACTACTATTAGAAAAGATCTTATATTGCTCCATTATTTCTTTGATAATGTCTCAAACAACTAATATGTGGGTTGCTCTTCAAAGTAGCATCTAGTCGTGATAACACATTGATTCTAGGATAGCTTGATACTTGATACTAATGTAGGCTCTTGATGATGATTATGCCAACTAGGTGAAATGAATATGTAAAGGATTTTATTTATATGCTTCACTTGTGATGAAAAATGTTGATTAATTAGAAAGACCAATGGATGATAAAATTGGAGTGAGGGTAGGACCTTAAATTAGCACATGGATTAATGAGTTTGAAGAATTGAGAGAGAAAAAATGCATAGGTCATGGGTGGAGAAATGAATACAATGTTCATTTTATTTATTTTGGTGGAAAAAAATTAAATAAATAATTTGAAATTTATTTAATTTTGAAAAAGTGTTAGCTAATTAAATAGTTAAAAAATATTTAGTTATAGTGGACCAAAAGATGAATTAATTAAGTAAATAATATTGAAAGAAAAAAGAAAAATTAAATATATGATTAATTTCACCTTGTATATCACTTTAGCACACTTGTATTTCACCTTGACATTTTACTTTCAACGATACACAAAAATATAAGATAATACATAGGTGAGATGACCTAGTAGTTGCACACCGTAACTTTGGGCTTCTCAAAATCCTATGTGAAATTTCAAATCATCCCCAACTTTTTAAAACAACTTACTTGGCAAGTACCCTGCTTATAACTAAGGTTTCAGGGCCACATCATCAAATATGATGCCACATCAACATGCTTTTTTCCAAGGTGTCCGAAAAAAAAGGCGAGACCAATGGCCGTGGAAAAGAGACACCCATACTTGAGCAGCTGATGTGGCATCATAGGATTGGTTGCTTTTTAGAATAAAGGATACATTTTATTCAATTATGGGTAGTCTTCATCACCAATAACAACTTTAAAGTCACAACTATTGGTGCAATGTGGTGAAAAATACTGGACATTAAATCAACAATTGTGGGTATTAAATTAACAAGTGTGAATATCAAATCAGCAACCTCTATCACAGCCATTATAACATGTTTAAGTACTGGGTCATCTCCCCTATGTAACTGATGTAGCATAAAACCTTCAGAAACAATAATTCAAAAGAAATAACACAATTCCAGAATAAAAGAACTCTCAATTATCATTAACTGCATACAATCTACTCTGCCTCTACAATGAAAGAAAACTCCTACTTATTACAATTCTGAAAATTACCATATTTGGTAGATTTTTGAGAAAAATAGATTTTTTCCATTTTTGGTAACTTTTAAAACTCATCCTAAGAATATCAATTTTTCCCAAGAAAATCTTTCAACTAAGGAAAGATGAATTGCCAACTAACCCACAAAATCAGAAACACGATTTCAGATTTATTACAAAAAACAAAACTCAAAAAACTGGAAAGAAATAGAAAAAGTTAATTTTGAAGGTGAATTTGAAACTTCAAGCTCCCAAAAAGATGTCAAAATGGCCACTAAAAAATTTAGCTGAGTTGGAAACCACATTAACTCTTCCTCATGCATCTTCCTATAAAATTTCAGCAAAAACCCACATCCGAGTCAAAAGTTATGACCTTCGGAAGTGGCTGCATCATTCTCCCCTTCTTTAAAGGAACACAACTCCTGCAAGTGGTTGTCTGTGAACTGCTACAAATTTGTGGGGTCCAACTTCATCACTTCCCACTCTGAGATCCATGTGCTATCTGTCGTTGGTAATCCCTCCCACTGAATCAAGTACTTGGTGTAATGACCATTCTGTGTGACTGTAGACTACATATCCAGAATGTGGGCAATCTTTTCCTTCTTTTTACTTGGAAGGTGGTGATGCCAATCCACCTCATCTCTGCTATCTGGCTCAGATAGATTTCCATAAAATGCATACAAATCAGAAACATTAAACATAGGATAAATAGCCAAATCATCTGGTAAACAAACCTCATAAGCATTATCATTGATCTTCTTCAGAATTCGACAAGGTCCTATCTTTTTGTATTTCAGCTTATGATAAGTGCCAGTAGGAAATCTCTAACATCTCAAGTACACCATCACCAAATCACCTATATTAAATACTTGTCTCCTTCTACTGATATCTATAGCAACCTTATATCTCTCATTGCTATCCTATAATTTACTCCTGACATCTTGTTGAAGTTGTTGAAGGTGTTCAACAAATGCTTCCCCATCATCGCTAATTCTATCTTGCATAGGAATTTGTACAAGGTCCAAAACACCCTAATGATTCTTACCATATACAATCTGAAAAGGAGATTTTCTAGTTGATCTGTTAAGAGAACTGTTGTAAGCAAAATCGGCTTGAGGCAACGCCAAGTCCCACTGCTTGGGCTTTTCACCAACAATACACTGTAACAAGTTTCCCAAACTGTGATTGACCACCTCAGTTTTCCCATCAATTTGGGAATGATAGGCACTGCTAAACTGCCACTGTGTTCCCATTTTCTTCCATAAGGTCCTCCAAAAATGACTCAAAAATTTAGTATCCCTGTCAGATGTGATAGTCTTTGGAATGCCATGGAGTCTAACAACTTCTGAGAAAAATAAGTTGGCTATCCTTGTAGCATCACTAGTTTTTTTACAAGCAATAAAATGAGCCATTTTAGAGAATCTATCAACAACTACAAAAATAGAATTTGCACCTTGCTGGGTGTGGGGAAGCCCCAATATAAAATCCATACTCACATCTATCCATGGCTCGATGGGTATAGGTAGAGGTGTATACAAGCCTGTGTTTTGGGAGTGACCATTAGCCACTTGACAGATTCTGCATCTTGCCACATACTTAGTAATGTCCCTTTTCAGTTTTGGCCAATAGTATTTATCTTCAACCAAGGCTATCATCTTGTCCTTCCCAAAGTGACTAGCCAAACCACCACTATGAAATTCGTGGATAATATTTTCCCTCATGGAACCAACTGGTACACAAAGTTGTTTTCCTCTAAAGACGTAACCATCCTGCAGAAAGTATTCTCCTCTCATATGATCTGAAGGACTAGTTTTTGGCTCTTTAATCTTTTCTATAATTTCCCAAAAATCATCATCAGCCTCATACAAAACTTTAATAGACTCAAAACCAATGACCTCTGTTTCCATAGTAGTTATTAGTGTAACAAGCCGACTTAGGGCATCAGCAACCTGATTTTTCTTTCCAGACTTATGCTTCAAAACAAAATTATACCCTTGCAAGAAAGACACCCATTTATCATGCCTACTATTCAATTTCTTTTGTGTGTTCACATATTTCAAGGCCAAATGATCTGTAAATAGTATAAATTCTTGTGGGACCAAATAGTGCCTCCAATGCCTTAAGGCTTGAACAATAGCATAAAATTCTAAATCATAGGTAGAATAGTTCTTCCTCACATCATTTAAATTTTCACTGAAAAAGGCTATTGGTTTACCTTCTTGGCTAAGAACAACACCTATTCCAACATGGGAAGCATCATAGTCTACTTCAAATACTTTATCAAAATTTGGAAGTGCTAATATAGGAGCTTCAGTTACCTTTTTCTTCAAGAACTTGAAACTTTCTTCAGCATCTGTTGTCCATGTGAATTCCTTTCCTTTTGTACAATCTATTGTGGGTGCGACAATACTGCTAAAATTTTGAATAAATTTTCTATAGAAGGTTGCTAATCCATGAAAACTCTTGACCCCTGTTATGCTGGATGGACTAGGCCATTCTAGGATTGCCTGGACCTTTTCTGGATCCATCTGAACACCATCTCCAGAAACGACGAAGCCCAGAGAAGTCAAACTATTTTGCAGGAATCTGCACTTCTTTAAATTTTCATAGAGCTTCTCTTTCCTCAGTACACTCAGGATGATCCTCAAGTGTTGTAGGTGTTCTCCTTTGTTTTTTCTATAAATCAGGATATCATCAAAATAAACTACAAAAAACTTACCAATGTAGGATCGTAAAACATTATTCATCAATCCCATGAATGTACTTGGTGCATTAGAAAGCCCAATGGCATAACCATCCATTCATACAATCCATCCCTAGTCTTAAAAGCTGTCTTCCACTCATCTCCTTCAAAAATTCAAATATGGTGGTATCCACTTCATAGATCAATCTTGCTGAAGTATTTGGGCCCTACTAATTCATCCATCATATCCTCTATGCGAGGAATAGGAAACTGATACTTGATAGTAATCTTATTAATTGCTCTGCTATCAATACACATCCTCCATGTTCCATCCTTCTTCGGAGTAAAAAATGCAGGCACAACACATGGGCTCATGCTTTCTCTAACCAGGCCTTTCTCAATTAGTTATGTTACTTGTTTGTTGTGCTTTGCATGTTGTGTGGGGTTCATTCGATAAGCTGCTTGATTAGGAAGAGTTGCTCCAGGAATAAGATCAATATGGTGTTGTATATCCCTTTTTGGCAGGAGACCGTCAAGTAGCTCATTTGGAATAACATCAGTAAATTCTTATAGTATCTTTACTGCATCATGAGGTACTATGTTTTCTAGTTCTTCACCCCTTTTTACTACCAATGCATAGCAGGAACCTGTCACCTTCATTTCTTTGACAATGTTCATCCTTTACATACAACATGGTCTCATCCTTCCTTTCATCCTTAAGTGGTTAGAGAGTCATTTTAGAGCCATCCTTCCAGAAGGTATATGTATTTTTCTCTCCATCATGCATGATCTTTCTATCATACTGCCATGGCCTTCCCAACAAAATACGACAAGCACCATAGGAATAACATCACATCATATCTCATCCTTATAGATTTTTCCTATAGTAAAACTAACCAAGCATATTTTATCAACAGTAACCTCATTTCCTTTCTTAAACCATGCAATATGGTAAGGATGTGGATGTTTGTCACATTGCAGATTTAATTTCTCTACCATTTCCTTAGCTACCATATTCTCATAGCTACCCCCATCAATAATAACTTGGCGTACCTTTCCACCCGAAGTGCATCTAGTTCTGAAGATGTTGGTTCGAAGCCACGAATCATCAAAGTTCTTTTCAGGAACTCCTTCCTTCTCTGGAATGATCATCGATCTCCTCATCATGACACTTTCTCCCACGTCTGGTAGGACTTCTTGTTCTGCTCCTGCTGCTATAAATTCTAGCTGAGCCAGGTTCACTCTAGGCTGTCCTCCTTGATTTATTTCTTTTATGTTATAATTTGAGCATTCAAAGGTTCTGTGTCCTTCTTCTCCACACCTAAAACAAGTGAAAGTTCTTCCCTGGTTTTCCCAGCCTCTTCCGCTTCCATAGCCTCGTCCTCTCTGAAACCCCCTTCCTCTTTCTTGATTTGAAGGGTCTTGCCTAGTGTCTATATTTTTTTTCAAACCCTTGAAAAATCTCTCTTCGACCATTACTAGAACCTCCCCAAAATGGAGTTGAGGTACCCCTTCGACCACCTCCATTCCTCTGGATATATTTCCTATTATGCTTTTCTTCAGCTTTCAGAGCTAATTGGTAGGCTTCCTCCATACTATTAACACGATGCATGCCCAATTCGTCTTGGATGGAGAACTTTAGGCCATTCATATATCTAGCAGCCATTTGCTCATTATTTTCTTGGTGCTCTATGCGCATGGATAGCTTGTAGAACTCATTTGTATAGTCTTGCACTGAAGACAAGTTTTGCTTCAAATTCTGGAACCTCCAAAAGAGAGTTTGTGAATAATCCATGGGTAAGAATTTTTCTTTGAGCTTTTTCTCCATCTTGCTCCATGTATTAATTTTTTCCTTTTCCTTTCTAGTTCATTCCTTCTGGAGGTGATCCCACCATATCATTGCATGTCCTTTTAATTTTGTGCATGCAAACTTCATCTTCTTTTCTTCTGTCATAGGCTTGCATTCAAAAAATTTCCCCATCTCGTTTAGCCAGTCTATTAATTTTTCTGGCTTAAGACTACCAGCATAGTCTGAAACGTCAATGTTGATTGATTCACTTCTTCCTTCTAAAGCCCTAAGAACTCTATCTTCATAGCTCATTTCTTCGAGCCTTTCTTCTATATTTTCTTCATTTTGGTCAGCAACACCTCCTCAGTTTCCCTCTTCATCAGATTCATCCCCTCTTTGTATTTCTTGATTATCCATTCGCTCACTGAGTCGTTCAATCTGCCTCTGCATATCCAACATCAATCTTTGCATTGGCGTGACACCTCCTCTTCCTCTGCCTCTTCCTCTCCCAGCCATCTTCCCGCTCTGATACCAAATGATATAGCACAAAACCTTCAGAAACAACAATTCAAAAGGAATAACACAATGCCAGAATAATAGAACTCTCAATTCTCATTAATTGTGTCCAATCTAATGTGCCTCTACAATTAAAGAAAACTCCTACTTATTACAATTCTGAAAATTACCATATTTGGCAGATTTTCGGGAAAAATAGGTTTTTTCCATTTTTGGTAAATTTTAAAACTCATCCTAAGAATCTTGATTTTTCCCAAGAAAATCTCTGAACTAAGGCAAGATGAATTGCCAACTAACCCACGAAATCAGAAACACGATTTTGGATTTATTACAAAAAGCAAAACTCAAAAAACTGGAAAGAAATAGAAAAAACTAATTTTGAAGGTGAAGATGAAACTTCAGGCTCCCGAAAAGATGTTGAAATGGCCACCAACAGAGCTAGCTGAGTTAGAAACCACATTAACTCTTCCTCATGCATCTGCCTGTAAAATTTCAGCAAAAACTCACATCCGAATCAAAAGTTATGACCTTCGTAAGTGACTGCATCAGTAATATTGTAGAAAGAAGGAGAATACCTAGAAACTTTTCCATCGTCTTCTTTTTAATGAATATTCTTTAGCTATATGTTATCTCCTTAGTCTATATTTCATAGAATACATTCCAATCAAATATAAAATATATGAGGAGACTCACCTAAAAACTTTTCCATCGTCTTCTTTTTAGTGAACATTCTTTACCTATATGTTATCTCCTTATTCTATATCTCATAGAATACATTCCAATCAATATAAAATATAAAATTTATGCTCATTTTTAATCAATATAAAATATAAAATATAAAATTTATGCTAATTTTCTAATCCGTCTTTGCTTCTTGAGTGGAAACAAATATCTATCAACATGCCCCATTGCTCACCTAAAGCTTTACGATTGATAATCATATATCTCACATCTTACACCTTGCACAAAGGAGCTGTAGTTTTTGAAGACGCCATAATTATACAGAAAAGTTTCTCTATTTAAATGGGCTCACGATTGAAAGCAGGAACCGGTGGAAGCATCATAATTGAGATGCAGATAACAGTTTTACTTAAAAAAGCATTTCATTCGATATCTGCTGAGCTAAGAAAAACAGGTTCCACTTACATGAAGTTCGCCTTTCCAACTATTACATACAAAACAGATCTGATATTTAAAAAAACAAAAAAACTCTTTACACAGAACCCATGGCTGGTGTTAATGATTAAAGAAAAAGCAAAAACACATCCCAAGATGACTGTTTTAAAAACACTATTAGCGACCACCGCCTGTCATCATGTGCTTGAATTCGTTGAAGCTCACAACTCCATCTCCATCTAAATCCACCTCAGATATAATGAAACTACACTGATCGAGACTCACACAATTTTCCCCACCAAGGCGGCACATCATACGCTGCAGTCCTGCAGGAGTAATTCCTGCTGAACTTCCCTGGAACATTCTGAATGCCGCCGCCAATTCTTTCTCTGTTTCCTCCTCCCCTCTATCTTCACAATTGAGCCGTACAAAGCCATCAACATCAATACACTCATCAGCCTCACAATCCAACTGTTTTATCATCTCTCGCAAATCATTCTCGCCCACCTCCTCACCCACAGAGTTGAGAGCAGTGTGGAGATCAACCCAACTTATTTTCCCATCTCCGTCGGCGTCGAGGTACCTGAAAACTTCACACAGCTCTTCCACTATTCTTTCTTGCGCTTCACAGAATGATTGTGGCGGCGGAGAATGGAAAGAAAGAGAATCAGCAGCAGCAAAACAGCTGCGAGGGGAGAAGCTGGAGGCCAATTTCAGGGCGTTTTTAGACAGGGATTTAAGCAGGCGCTTCAAAACTCTTGTGGGTGTCTTCACTTTATGGTTAGTGGGCGAATTTTGGGGGAGAGATGATGCAGAAACGTTGGTTTTGTTCTGCATTGTCACAAAAGTGAAAACAAGTGATAAATAGAGTAGTGAGTGTTAATGGATGGTAAGGGGAAACAGTGACTAGAGATACAGAGAATGGGTTTTGTGGGTGTTAAGAAGAAGAAGAAAGATGGGTGTTGTGGTGTTTCCAGGAAAGTTCGTAAAAGGAGGAGTGGCCAGCTAAAGGCAAAGTTGGGTTTTGACATGACTGATGAAACTTCATTTTCCACTGACCCACCTGTTGAAGGAACTTTGGATGTTGCTCGCCACACCCAAAACATTTTTAACCTATGTTCATTATTATATATTCCTGACAAACGAGGAATCAATGTCTTTTAGGAGAAGTTTCGATGCTTGTTTAGTTTAATTTATTTTAGTGAGGAGTCATTGTTTAACTTATTTAGAATTATTTGTGGAGCAGGTGGTTCCGTAATCTCATGAGCTGGTTTGCATTAAAGATCTTAAAATATAAAGCTTGTTTATTCACTGTAATTGGTTGGAGTCTTCTAAATTCCTTTCATGTACATTTCTAGCACAATCATCAAGGTGGACCCAAACTATCATTAATACTTGTATTTGGGCCAAGTAGGGATTTGAATATGTAAGAGTGCAACCAAGTCACCATTACATCACAATTATATCACAAGGTGATCTTCAAAGTAGAATAATTTTTAAAATATAATCTAAATTACTTGTATTTGGGCCAAGTAGGGATTTGAACATGGTAACAGTGCAACCAAGTCACCACTACATCACAAGGTGATCTTCAAAGTAGAATAATTTTTAAAATATAATCTAAAATAAGATTAGTTTAGTGATGTAACACCCAACCTTGCTCTCCAAACCCCAAACTCTCTTAGGGCTTCCTTAGGTCTTTCACCTGACCAACTAGGGCTTCTACACACCTTAGGCCTCCTAGGATCCAACTCAAGGGATCCTTCCTATTCAGTTGGGGCACATCACCAAAGTAGAACCATACTTGCTCTCTAGCTTCTCCAATCCTCACTAAGCCTCAAGTCCATCTAGGCCTCCAAAGGTGTTAGCCTTTCATCTAGGGTTCCACTAGATCCCTACTGACATCTGACAACTCAAGCAACACTGCAATCATGAGCAATTACAATCCAAAAATGTGTATACCTGTTAGAAAAAGGCTACAAGGATTAGCCCTCAATATGGACTTAAACTGAAATATCTTGAAAAACCCCTTAATAGTGCCACAAACTAATGACCAATATGGATACCCTTTTCAGAGGGCTTGGAGATTTTGTCAGTTTTAAGCCCCCAACTTGTCTGTACAACCAAAGCACAAATTTAGGCTTAAAAAGAGAGTTTCAAGGGTTTCAGTGCTGTCAGTAGTAAAGTTTGTTTTTGCTCCTCTTGGGAACCTTGCCAGGACTTCTCCTTCGGATTGGAGTTGGTCTAACCCTCCTCCTTGCTTGTCTCATGCTTGGATTGAGGCAACAATGCCCCCAATCCCCTCCATTTCCCGTTGTCTTCTCTGTGATCCCTAACCAAGTTACACTTGACTTGCCTATGGCATCACTTCAAAATTGCTTACTGTGCTTTTCTTGGGCCCTCCTGCAGTGTACATAGAGTACACGGAGTCTAGTTCCAAATCCCAAGAGACCATAGGAATCCAATGGTGGGAAGTGGCCCTAAGACCCCATCTTACACTTGCAGCCCTGTTCAGACCAGCGAACTGGCAAAACCAAAATGAATTTCTAAAGTACTACAAACTGAAAGGAAAACTCAAAACAAATCCACACAAAGGTTCAAAACATCATTACAGAACTTCTCCAATATAAAATTCAAGCCATCTAATCCACTTCTTGTTCAAACACTCAGTAAATCATAAAATTAACAAAGAGGTGTTTATGCACAGTCTGTACAGTGCTTCTTCAAACTTGACCAACCCGATGAAAAGGTTGTTCTTGGCCTTTTATAGGTTCCTACCTTGCGTTCTTAACTGTTTAAGACAGTTAGAGCATTGTCCAAACACGAATGCTAAAAAGTTGCTCATGACAAGAAAAATTGTCAAGACAACATGACAACATTTTTAGCAACTTTTGCTCCAAATGGAGTTAGATTTTCCAAACTTGTCCTAAAAACCTAATAAGCATGGAATATGCATAAAATGACCTTAGATAACCTATCTAAGGCCTTAGGAACCTTGCTAGACCAATTTACCCACTCTAGGACCTAAGTCACCTAGTTGACAACAAATAAGAACTTCTAGCAACTTGGCCATTGAGGGCCTTTCCAACTTTCCTAAACATACCAAAGGACCAAATGGTTCCTCTTATTGAACTAGTGATGTCGCTAGCATCACTACAAGCCAAAATAACAAAGAAGCCCTAGGTCTTACACTAGCCTACCTAGGTGCTCCTGCACCATTTAGTTCACAAGATTAGAAATAAAATATTTTTGAAAATAAAATATAATAAGCGAAGAGGTATAGGTCTTGTGAATGAAGCATCATATTTGACCATGTCCATAACAACTAAAACAATGCTTTGGATTTAGAAAAAAATTAGAAATTTAAAATGATATATATTTTTAAATTCTAAATATACACTAACTTCAAATGGAACATTGACTTGGTTTTTCTTGCACTTCAATAAATGATTGTGGGTACTTAACTATTGTGCAATCTTTTTGATAACATAACGATAATATGATATAGACGTTGAATGATAGATTGAATGTTATTTAGAAAGCTCCCTCAATTGCTGACAAGAATGATGGATTTATAGATTTTTGGGTAACAAAATTGTAGAAGAATGAAATTTTTCTTTTTAAAAAAAAATTAAAATAAATCTATTTTAGTAACCAAGTTTTTTCTCGACCTCAAGAGTTTATATCTACTTTCAAAAACATAAAATCTATTATATATAGAGAACAAAGAAACCATTAAACCAAAATTATTTGCTAATTTCACGATAATTTTTTTTAAATAACTGTAAAAAAAATTAATCTACTTGAAAGATATAGAAACTAATAAAATATTATTTTATAATAAAATAAAAGTAAAGGTTAAGAGGAAATTTGAAATAGAAAAGTATGTTCTCAATCAGGACACTAGCACATCATACAAATGTTCTTGTGCCACATTATCATACTTCACCAATCATTCCAAAATGCATGGCTTGAATTTAAAAATCATCTAAACCTACATACACATAAAGACATGAAATTTTTCGGGGTCATTTAGGAGTTTTCCTAGCCAACTCCTTGTTTTGGTCTTTGAACCTCCGTGGACAACTAAAAGGAAAATAGGTAAAAGTGCGTGCTTTCAAATTGTTAATGAAATTATTGCTTAAAAGTAGTGATAAAATAAAATACTTGATAATGATGTTAACCTTGGTATACAAGGAGAGCCACAAGAACTAGTAAATAAAATAATAACAATAGATTTCTTTATTTATATATTAAAGAGATTATTTCACATTGAAAAACATGTGTAGAAATAAGGAAACTAAAATAATAGTGTTAATAGTACTAGACTTTTTCTCCAAATGACAGTGAAAGATATAAGTATTAATACCATTTCCCAAGAAGCTCAAACCATTAAACAAGAAAGAAAACTAACACAATATTCGAGCCTCAAGTGAAATAGCTAAGATCGATAAAAAAGTTAAAAAATATTTTGACAAAGTTCCCCTAAGGCTCTAAGATAGAAAGTTGTTTGTATAAAAAGTTAAGAAAACATCTCTTAAAATTAAAAAGGTTTTGAGTTTTGTTTTCTTGGATGCTCGAGAGATATTTTACTTTCTTGTTTAGGCATTATGACATGCATCATGGATAAGCCATACAAAGTGGGGTGATCCCACAATAGTGGGTTACACTTTTTTGCCTAAACGGACAATGAAGTCTACATTTTGAAAGAAACTTTCAGATTCGGATGCATATTGTCGTTAAACCGTTTGAAATCGGAAGATGAAGTAAACTAGAGTCTTTTAGGATTTTCTGTCTAGATTCGGAATATATATACTTGTAAAAAGGGCTTAGGGTTTTGATATTTCATTGCATGAGGGATTTTCGTAGCTTCTTGTGACGGTATTGAGTTGCAGGTTTTAGATTGTAATCACTGGATAATAATAAAGACATTGGACTCACTGTTGGTGGATGTAGCCCAGGGATTGGGTGAACCACGTTAAATTTCTGTGTTATTGTGTTCTCTTCTGTGTGTTAATATTTGCATTTTTCTGCTTATTATTCTAACAAGTGGTATCAGAGTGAGGTTTTTTCGTTCGTTCTTTCATCTATTCTCTGAAGCAGGTCTCACGAGTTAGTGGGAGAGTCTCTCGGTTAAGTGGGAGAAATGGTAGACGAGGGTAGGTTGAAGGTGGATAAGTTTAATGGGCAGAAATTCTAGTTATGGAAGATGCAAATGGACGAATATCTCTATCAGAAGGATCTGTGGAAGCCATTAGAAGGAAAAACCAAGAAACAAGGAACTATGTCAGTAGAGGACTGGGAGGTTTTGGATAGGAAGACACTGGGATCTATTCGTTTGTACCTTGCACCGTCTATAACATTCAACATATCAAAGGCAACAACGACCATAGAGCTGATGGAGACATTGGATAAGTTATACGAGAAACTCTCAGCTTCGAATAAGGTATTTCTTATGAAGCATTTGTTTAATATGAAAATGGGTGAGGGAGGATCTGTATCGAATCATTTAAATGATTTTAATACCGTCACCAGTCAATTGTCATCTGTAAAAATTGTATTCGATGAAGAGGTTAGGGCTCTCTTACTTTTATGTTCTTTGCCAGAAAGCTGGAATAGTTTGGTTATGGCTGTAAGAAACTCTGTCTCTAGTTCAAATACTTTGAAATTTGATGAAGTTGTTGGTGTTATCCTAAGCATGGAAATGCGATGGAAAAGCATAGGTGAAACTTCAACCTCATAAGGTTCTGGTTTAAACGTGGAGAACAGAGGAAGAACAAGTGAAAGAGGCAAAGGCCCTTCACATGGAAAGTCACGAGGGAAGTCAAATAAAGGACGTTCTCAATCTAAAGGAAAGAAAGATTGCTGGTAATGTGGAAAGCCTGGTCACCTGAAGAAAGACTGTTGGTCTCAGAAAAACAAAAAAGGAGACGGAAATGAAGATAACAGTAAGGATGATAATGTTGCAAGTAATACTTTACAAGATGCTTTAATATTATGTTTGGATAATGTTAATGATTCCTGGGTAATTGATTCTGGGGCTTCATTCCATGCTACACCCCATAGAAAATATTTTCAAGATT
>MU224538.1:2793758-2805987 GCA_018584345.1 Thuja plicata | reverse complement strand
AACCATTGCTTTGTACCATTTAAACATCTTAAATGCTTCTAATTTATCTTTTAGAAACATGACTGTCATCATTCTAGAGTAATCATCAACAAAGAGAATAAAATATCTATCTCCATAATAGCTCTTTGTCCTCATAAGTCCACATAAATTAGTATGGACTCATTCTATAATTGCATCAGATGTATGTGTTTTTCTTTTAAAACTAGACTTTGTCATTTTACCTTTTTGACAATTCTTAAACATGATGTTGTCAGGCTTGGTCATTGTCGGTAAGCCTTTGACATTTCTCTTTTTTCTAATCTTTATCATGTTGTCAAAATTTACATGACACAATCTTTTGTGCCATAGCCATATGTCTTCATTTTGTAGCAATCAAACAAGTGGAGTCAGTATCATTCAGATAGAATAAGTTACCTTTTGTCTGCTCATCGGTACCAATTAGATTTCCAAATTTATTGAAGATCTTTGCCTTCTTATTTTCAATGCTACTTTGTGACCAGAATTATTCAACTGAGAAACACACAATAGATTATAATTCAATCCATTTACTCAATAAGAATTCTCACATTTTATCTAGTTATTCAACATTATTGTTCCTCTACCTTCAACTAGACAAGGTGTGTCATTACCCATTCTTACTGAACCACCTTTATAGTATTCAAAAGTCTCAAACTTTTGCTTATCACCGGTCATATGGTGAGTGCAACCACTATCTATGATCCAAACATCATTTTTGCTAATTTCAGATATGAGAGCTATTTCTACATACCTTTCATCATCATCATCTGAATCATCCTTTACTGCCACAAACACCATCTCGATGTCTTGATCAGATTCGGTGTCAGTATCATCATCCTTGCATTTTTCTAGGTAACTAGCCTTCTTTCCTTTGTCCTTATAGTCTTGGGTATCTCTTCTTTCTGAATGTTGGTAGTTTCTGTAATCACCTCTGTCAGACTTCTTTTCAAATGATCTATCATTACTTCTGTCATCTTTTCTTCTGTTAGTACATCTTGCAGCAAGGTGTCCAATCTCTTTGCAATTAAAATAAACAAGTGGTAATTTACCTTTTCCTCTCTACATTCTTCTGGCCATAAGTGCTTCAATTTCATCAAGGTCATCTTCTTCACTTTCACTATCACTATCTTTTCTCATAGTGTTTTTATGGCTTGATTTACTAATTCTCATAGAATTTTTGAATGCAGACTCTATGTTTGGTAAGACGTTATTATCAAAGTTATTCATCTCAAATGAAATCAGTCTTCCAATTAAACTGTCTAGAGTAACATTTCTATTTGCTACTGCTCTCATTTCTTGAATGACAGATACTCTAATAGCATAAGTAGGCAGTAAGGTTCTTAGAATTTTACTTACCATTATATCTTCTTCTAGTACACGTCCAACTCCTTGGATATCATTGACTACCTCTTTGATTCTTGTGTTGTACTGAGTGATGTTTTCACCTTCTTTCATTTTGAGGTCATCAAAATTTCCTCTAAGGATTTTTGGCTTGGCTCTCAAAACATTTTTGTCACCACCATGTACAAGCTTCAATTTGTCCCACATCTGCTTTACAGTTTTTCATTCTTTGACATCTTCAAATTCAGCATCAGAGAGTGAGGAAGCAAGCTCTATTATCATGCCATCATGTTCATGCTTCTCTCTTATTTGTTCAACTATTGGTTCTCCTGTGGGCAACACATATTCAGTTTCTAAGTATTGAGTAACATCATTACCAATACCTGATAAGTGGAGTCTTATTCTTCTCTGCCATGAAGCAAAATTATCTTTGTTCAACTTAGGCACATCTCGTCTATTCATCTTGTGATCTTTGGCTTAGGTCTTGAAACCTTCCTTCTAAGAACACAGGCTCTGATACCAATTGTTAGTAATAATTGAGAGGGAGGGGGGGTGAATCAGCGGCCTCAAAAATTAATCCTTAAATCAACCCTTCAAAACTTATAACCATACATTATATCTCAAGTTATCTTCTGTCCTACAAGATGAATGCCTTGAATAACTTATATCAATTTACTACTTGTCAGATTTCTTGTTAAACCTTCTTCTATATGTTTACCGATAAGCAGTCATCTATTTACCGAAATATAGTAAATATGTAGAGTATACCAATAAATATAGAATTAACTATGTAAGATAAAAAATAGTAAAGAAATGAATCATACACACATAACACATGGATTTTTAAAAAAGAAACCATATTAAGGGAAAAACCACTGGGACCGGCAACCCAAATTTTCACTCTTCTGAAGTGAGCCCTATTAAGAGCCAACCCTGTTAAAGGTTACAAACACATTGTTAGGTGTGACCTTGTTAGAGGATTTTATACATAGAGGTTGTCACTTAGTATCGGGCATCTAATGCTGCCATCCTTGAATTAGCCTCTTTCTTAGACTGTCAACAGGCATCGGGCATATCCAATGCTACTTTCATGAATCAACCTTTTTGGCACTCCTTGAGATGTACCTCAATATATAGAAGACTATTAAGTCCTAATCGGTTAAGAGACTTGATGCTTCAGTGGTTAAACTGAAACACTATGACCTGTTCATATTGCAACTTAAATTGCAAATTTTTAGATCTATTTAAGTACATTATGTCTCTGACTAATGTATCAGTTCAATCCTTGTGCTCCACACTTTCTTCTCTGTGATGCTGTGCTGACTATTCATTGGTGTCTGTAGAATTCCTTAGCTCTTCCTTTAGCTTGTTGATCAGGACTGAAATGAGGAATTTCTTCTCCTTCAGATTTTCTTTAGTATCTTTCCTCTTCTCTAGTTCACCCCACACACACAATTCGTAATGAATTGGGTTTGTCTCTTATAGACATGATTTCCTCTTTTTTTGGCTTTCTTGATCTTGGCGTGTTCCATAATTCTCACCAATAGATTTAAAGAAAATATCCAGTCTGATCTCGTAGAGATCTTCTTGCCAATTGGGCAAAGCGGATTTAAATAAATTACTTATCTTTGGCTTTATCTGGATGATTAAAACAATGATAAGTATCTGTTAACTCCATCTTTAGCTTCTTGACAGCTAAGCATTTTGTCATTTTCCTAACTCTCTATTCTATCGGTCGACACTTTAGTTGGTCATCGGTGATAACTGACTGTTCTGTCGGTGTGACTTCAGTTGTCATCAGGATCTCTGTCCTTGTCTTTTCTGTCGGGCAGCACTGAAATTCTGTCCATCGGGTTACTCTGTGTTTTTCTCATCGGGAAACACTATAACTTTGCTCGTCGGTAATGTTGTTCATTTCCTCGTCAGGAAACACTGTGACTCTGTTCTTTTACTCTAACCGTCAGGTGCACTCCATCAGTGTATATAGTCACTTAGTGAATACTTGTATTTTATGCATTATTGATTAGCATAACCTTGATTCATTGGTTCTTTAAAGTGTTTGGCAGTATTACAATGACCATACAAATTATATTAAGTTGACATCAATGACAATGCAATACATTAACTGATTTAATGCCTTGCATGATCATCAAATTAACATCTTCAAACATTCAATCAGTTACATGTCATCATATATATGCATATATACACATATATGCATATATATCCATATATACATATATACATGTATATATGCATACACACACACATATATATATACATACATGCCTCTATATATACACATATATACATGTATATATACACATATACATGCATATATACAAAAAATGTATATAAAAAACAATATACATGCATATATACAAACAATATATATTAAAAAACAATTAAAAAATGCCAAAAAATGTGAAAAACTTGTTGACGACGTTCGATAATTTTGAAGCCCCATAGTTTCAACCCAGCCAAAATAGTGAAAATCACTGTTTCGGCAAGTTGTATATATGGTGTAAGTGTTCCTTACGCTTTCTTGAACACTTTGCTAAGAAGACCTTCTTTGTCATCTTCAAGGATCCTAATCTCCTCTAGGTCCTTATTAGGCTTAGATGATTAACTAAGTCCTAATACAACTCTCCTCTAAGAGTCTCACTCTTTGTGCTTCACCTTTGTAAGACCAACTTCTCTCCATTCATGAAATTCATTGCAGGGGTGTCCATCATCATGGAAAAATTTCACTTTCTCCCATTTGGATCCATTTTGAAGGATCTCATAACCCTTTTTAGTCGAGTCCAAGTTTTAGTCTTCAAGAGGCCTAATTTCTTTGTAGCCTTTTGGAGAAACCTTTTCCCAATTATTTCAAAAATTTCCCAAAGAAATTGAAAAAATAATCCCACACTTAGATACCCTTTATCATTTTACAAAGGTTTTTGTAAGTTTTAGTCTCCTAGACCCTCTGTACATAGGGTTCCTACTATCTAGGACCAATAGGGCTAATAGGGCTAATTTCTAGGGCTGAATGTATCTCAGTTTGAAACTCACCCAAAACTTGGTCTAATGGATTGGTATGAACTCAATCCTCATTGGATGTTAGGATATCACTATACCCTATCTAGAATTGTACTTGTTTTGTACAGTCCTTCTCTACCCTGCAAGGAATCTTCAATTCTTCAATCCTAAACCTCTAACCAAGCACTGTCAGCTCGCCTAAGGCTTAGTAGTAAAAATAGAAATTTGACTTCACCAGACTCCTACTCCTACATATGTACATACTAATGAATCCGCTAGCATATCCAACTACCCTTAGGAAGATACCATGGTTATTTTTCATGGGGGAGACATGAAATGACTGACTGGTAAGGACAAGACCAGTGAACACACTAAACACAAAACAATTTATCTAAGACCTTAGAATAACTCAAAAAAACTAAATTAATGAATGAAAGATGCTTGTAACTATCCTATGAACACAAAAAAAATCATTATTTTGAAGCTTTTAATCCATTAGATGGCACTTTCACAATGAAATGCTCGGGTTCTTCAATAAATCAGAGTTGCAGAGCTATATTCAGAAAACAATATTTCTTACAATCATCACTACTGATGAGATTTGAGCCTCTCTATCCATTATATGCCTTCTTCCATGTTTTTAGGGACTGTTGGTCGACATCCCACTCCTATTTTCTAGGGGGATCCAAAGTAACCAAATGTTGTATGCAACATTTGCAATTATTGCAAATGTTGTCATGACAACATTGTAACAACTTTTGGCATCTTTGCCATTATGTCAACTTCCTAAGTTTTAGGACCTCTAACCTCTTCATTTTGAGGAACCAACCTCATTAATGACCCCTAAGCATCTCTATTACAACATTTAAGTGTTTAGGACACATTCAAAGCTCAAATCCATCACTAAGCTTCTACACCTAAGAAATTTAAAAAGCTACTAACAATGACTATTTTGGTGACCTTAGTCGTAATGACTAACTCACCTAGTCCACAATGCTATGACCTACTAAGATCCAAATTAAATATACTATCTTGACTTGGCCAATGTCAAGTACAAGCCAAAACATCACAAATATGGAGGTTAGCCTAGGTGTGCTCCTGCACCATCCTCCCCAAAACAAGAAGTTCAATCCACCCTTGGATTGAGTAGAGTAGGGTCAATCCCCATCTTCTTAAACTCTAACTCTTTAACCCATATTGCATCAGCATCCATTTGATCATGTCTCTTGATCAAGTGTTCTTTGTACTCCTTGGTTCTAGTCTTCTTTTAGACTCGGGTGTCCAGTATACTGTTAGCTTGCTTGACTGTAGCAGGAGGTAGTTCGAGGTCTTCCGCATCTCTGATAACTTCACTAAGGTTTTGGTCCATGTCTAGTGGTGGTCCTTTGTAATGGACCAGATCTTCAATGTTAAAGACAAGGGACAGTCCACTGTCTTTTGGTAGCTCCACTCTAAAATCATTATGACCATACTTTGCTAAGATAGGATAGGGACCTATCCTTCTCATCTGCAACTTGTGAGGGACTCCCTTTTGAAGTCTGGACTTGTTTAGATGTATCATTACCAAGTCTCCCACATTGAACTTCTCTTCTCTTCTACTCTCATCAACTTTACTCTTATGCTTCATGGTATTCTCAGTAAAAGTTTTTCTCACTGTATCATGTATCCTCTGCATTGCATAAGTAAAATCATCTGCATATCCACTTGCCTTCACTCCATCATTCAAGTCTCTCAAATTATAGACTCCTCTAGGATGCAATCCATATACTATCTCAAAGGGACTCTTCCTTGTTGACCTATTTATAATGTCATTGTAGGCATACTTAGCCTGTCCAATCAATTGATCCCATTACTCACCATATTCCTTGGTCAAGCATCTTAGTATATTTCCAAGGCTTCTATTCACCACTTTGGTTTGACCATTAGTTTGGGGATGGTATGTAGACCCAAAGGATAAATTTGTGCCCTATCTTTGCCAAAGAGTCTTCCAAAAATGACTCATAAATTTAGTGTCTCTATCTGACACAATACTCATAGGTAACCCATGGATTCTTACTATCTCTTTAAAGAAGAGAGAGGCTATTTGGCTGGCATCATTAGTTGTTTTTCATGGCACAAAGTGAGCCATCTTGCTAAATCTATCCACAACTACATAAACACTATCCATGCCTTGTTTTGTCTTGGGTAACCCAACTACAAAATCCATGCTCAAACATTCCCATGACCTAGTGGGAATAGGCAGTGGTTGATAAAGGCCAACATTTGAAGAAGTACCTTTGGCCCTTTGACATATTATGCAACTTTCCACATACCTCCTAACATCAAGATTCATTCTTGGCCAATAATAGAACCTTTGAACAAGTTCTTGGGTCTTAGTGATCCCAAAGTGACCACTCAATGCACTGTTGTGCTTTTCTTGGATTAAGCTCTCCCTAATAGATGCTCTAGGGACATATAACTGATTTCCTTTAAATAGATGATTTATTTGCAAAGTGTATTTAGCATACTTGCTATGAAAATGATTTTTGTATTTAGCACATACCTTATAAATGTTTGCAAAGTCTTCATCATCACCATATAGATCCTTTAAATGATCTATTCCCATGCTCTTCAATTGAATCTCTTGAATGGTAAGAGATCTTCTACTCAAGGCATCTGCCACCTTGTTGAGTACTCCTTTCTTGTGTTTGATATTAAAGGTGTATGCTTGCAGGTATTCAACCCACTTCATGTGCTTGTGACTCAACTTTTCTTGAGAGTTCAAGAAACTTAAAGCTTGATTGTCTGAATAGACAATGAACTCCTTGGGGAGCAAATAATGTCTCCACATTCTTAAAGCTTGAAATAGTGCATACATTTCAAGGTCACAAGAAGAATACTTCTTCTTAGCTTCACTCAACTTCTCTGAATGAAATGCCACTGGTCTTCCCTCTTGGCTTAGGACATCTCCAATAACCACATTGCTTGCATCACACTCAATGGTGAAAAGCTTCTCAAAGCTTGGCAAGACTAAGACAGGTTGGGTAGAAATCTTTTCTTTTAACAACTCAAAGCTCTTAGTGGCTTGTCTATTCCATATGAACTTAGTCTTCATTCCTCCTTTGATTGTATCCAACATAGGAGCACAAATAGCACTAAACTACCTTATAAACTTCCTATAATACTAAGCAAGGCCATGAAAACTTCTTACCTCTATTGCTGTCCTTGGAGTAGGCCAATTCATGATGGCTTACACTTTACTCTTTTCCATTTTCAGATTAACATGAGATAGAACAAACCCAAGATATACCAACTCTATTTTGACGAACTCACACTTCTCCAAGTTGATCATCAACTTGTCTTCATGCAGCTTCTTGAAGACAGTTTCAAGGTCTTGAAGATGCTCCTCTCTTGTCCTACTATAAATCAGTATATCATCAAGATATACTACTACAAATTTTCCATTTTAGTCTTTGAGGACTTCATTCATGAGCCTCATGAATGTGGAGGGGGAATTAGACTGTCCAAATGGCATGACAAGCCATTCATACAAACCTTCATTAGTTTTGAAGGCTGTCTTCCATTCATCTCCCTCATGTATCCTAATTTGGTGATACCCACTCTTCAAGCTATCTTTCTATAGTACTTGGCTTCACCTAGACAATCCATTAGGTCTTCAATCCTAGGAATGGGGAACCTATACCTAATGGTTATCCTATTTATGGCCCTTGAATCAGTACAAAGACTCCATGTTCCTCCTTTCTTAGGTGCTAGGATAGTGGGTACGACACAAGGGCTAATGCTTTTCTTGATAAGGCCTTGGTTTAGGAGTTCTTCTATTTGCCTAGCAATCTCCTCATTTTGTTGAGTGGTCATCTTGTAAGCTGCCTTATTAGGTAGGGTAGCTCTAGGTATGAAGTCTATCCGATGACTTATGGCTCTTTTAGGGGGTAATGCTGATGGTTGTCCATCACTTACTATGCCTTCATAACTCTGCAACATATTTTGTATCTCCTTAGGTATCTCTGATTTCTTGTCTCCTTTTTCTTCATTCTTTTCTCTTGGCCTTAGCACCAATGCATAGCCAACTCCTTCTCCTTCTTCCATGGCTTCTATGAATTATTTTTCACCCACCATAAGCACATTGGGACCTATTGTCTTCACATCTGCATCCTCTAACAATGATTGGATTTTGAAAGTTACTTTATCCTTCCTGAATGTATAGGAGTTTTTCACTCCATCATGGATAGCTTGGCAATCAAATTGCCATGGTCTGCATAGGAGCAAGTGACATGCATCCATAGGAAACACATCACATAGAACCTTTTCTTTATATCTCCCTATAGAGAACTCCACCCAAGCTTGCTCGTTGACTAAGACATGCTGTCCCTTATTGAGCCATGTGACCTTGTAAGGATGGGTGTGGGGTATCCTTGTCATGCCTAACTTGCTGACTACTTCCTCTGACAGAATTTTGTCAGTAGACCCTGAGTCAATGATGAATCTACATACTTTTCCCATCACCTTACATTTGATTCTAAATAGGGACCTTCTTTGGCTTGACTCTTCTTTAACGGGCTCCTTGATCAATGTTCTCCTCATCATGAGGTTCTCACCTTATTCTGAATTTAATGGTACCTCAGAGTGTTTCTCTATTGCATTTATCTCTTCATGAACTAAATTAGTTCTCTTGTTACCTCCTTGAGAAGTACTACCCTTCTCTGGACACCTATAGGAAGGGTGTCCCATTTGGTTGCAATGATAACATTTCATATTGGCAAAGTAATTTCCTCTTCCTTGTCCACCACTTCTTCCTCTAAAATTTGAATTCCTTCCTCTACCACCTCTACTAGAACTTCCCTCTTGGTGCTCAGTGTACTTGAATTCTCCTTGTGTCCTTGATTCAGAACTCCTTCCACCATAGCCACGTCTTTGTCCTCTACTATCCCTTCCTCTACCTCTTCCTTTGGAGGTTTTCTCTTGTTTTCTTTTGCCTTTCTCTTCTATCTTCAATGCCATTTGATAACATTGGAAAATGGTTTTGAAGTTCACAAGACTCATGTCTTCTTTAATTGACCACTTGAGTCCATCCAAATATCTAGCTAGCTTGATGCTTTCATCCTCCACCACTTGTGACCTTAAGCACAAATTTTGGAAGTCTTCAGTGTATTCTTGGACATCCAAATATTTTTGTCTAAGATTGCATCTTCTTCTATGCAACTGAACCTCATAGTTATCAGGCAAGTAAGTCTGCTTGAACTTAGTCACAATGCCCTTCCATGTGACTATAGGACTCCTTCCTTCTTTCTCCCTTTCAGTTTGAACAAACTTCCACCATGTGAGGGATGATCTTCTCAACCTTGACTTGGCCACATTCACTTTTTGGGCCTCTTTTATACCATCACATTTGAAATGGTTCTCTATACTTTCAATCCAATCCACAACTCAATTTGGATCCATTTGTCCACTAAAGAGTGGTACACCCTCCAAAGCTTTGCAACTTAAAGCCTTCAGTGCCTTTAAGAAGGGTTCTTCAGCAATAACAGGGTCAGAGGTTGGAGCTTCCTCTTTTAAATCCACTCCCTTCTCCCTTGCTTCTTCTTCTTCTTTCTGATCTATCTTATCTTTCATCTTATCAGCTTTGTCTTGGACTTCTCCCAAGAGTTGCTCCATTTGAGACAACCTTTCTCTTAACAACTTGTTGTCTTCTTCTTTCTCATCCACCTTTTGGCTAACTCAGCATTAGTCACCATGGTTTTGTCTTCTACTACTCCCACTAGTGTATTCTCTCCAACTGATTCAATAGTTTGAAACATCCATCACAAGCCTGATCTTAATCAAGCTCTGATACCAATATGGTGTAAGTGTTCCTTAGGCTTGCTTGCACACTTTGCTAAGAAGACCTTCTTTGTCTTCTTCAAGGATCCTAATCTCCTCTAGGTCCTTATTACTCTTATATTATTAACTAAGTCCTAATAAAACTCTCCTCTAAGAGTCTCACTCTTTGTGCTTCACCTTTGAAAGACTAACACCCTTTGGGTACTTCACTTCTTCTCTTACACTTAGAAGAATCTAAGTGCCAACTTATCTCCATTCATGAAACTCATTGAAGGGGTGTCCATCATCATGGAAAAATTATACTTTCTCCCATTTGGATCCATTTTGAAGGATCTCATAACCCTTTTTAGTCGAGTCCAAGTTTTAGTCTTCAAGAGGCCTAATTAGGCCTAATTTCCTTGTAGCCTTTTGTAGAGACCTTTTCCCAATTCTTTCAAAAATTTCCAAAAGAACTTGAAAAAATAATCCCACATTCATATACCCTTTATAATTTTACAAATTATTTTTTAAGTTTTAGTCTCCTAGACCCTTCGTACATAGGGTTCCTACTATCTAGGACCAATAGGGCTAATAGGCCTAATTTCTAGGACTGAATGTATCTCAGTTTGAAACTCACCCAAAAATTGGTCTAATGGATTGGTATGAACTCAATCCTCATAGCATGTTAGGATATGACTATACCCTATCTAGAACTATACTTCTTCCATACAGTCCTTCTCTACCCTGCAAGGAATCTTTAATTCTTCAATCGTAAACCTCTAACTAGGCACTGTCATCTTGCCTAGGGCTTAGTAGTAAAAATAGAAACTCAAATTCACCAGACTCCTACTCATACATATGTATAGAATAATGACTCCCCTAACATATCCAACCACCCTCAGGAAGATCCCATGGTTAGTTTTCATGGGGGAGCCATGAAATGATTGACTGGTCAGGATAGGACTAGTGAACACACTAAACACAATTTTTTTTATCTAAGACCTTAGACTAACTCAAAACAACTAACTTACTGAATGAAATATGCTTGTAACTATCCTATGAACACAAAAAAATCATTATTTTGAAGCTTTTAATCTATTAGATGACACTGTCACAATGAAATTCTCGGGTTCTTCACAAAATCAGAGTTGCAGAGCTATATTCAAAAAGCAATATTTCTTACAATCATCACTAATGATGAGAGTCAAGCCTCTCTATCCATTAGATGCCTTCTTCCATGTTTTTAGGGGCTTTTGGTTGACATCCCACTCCTATTTTCTAGGGGGATCCAAAGTAACCAAATGCTGCATGCAACATTGTAGCAAATTTTGGCATCTTTGCCATTATGCTAACTTCCTAAGTTTTAAGACCTCTAACCTCTTCATTTCGAGGAACCAACCTCATTAATGGCCCCTAAGCACCTCTATGACAACATTTAAGTGTTTAGGACACATTCAAAGCTCAAATCCATCACTAAGCTTCTACACCTAAGAAATTTAAAAAGCTACTAACAATGACTATTTTGGTGACCTTAGTCCTAATGACTAACTCACCTAGTCCATAATGCTATGACCTACTAAGGTCCAAAGTAAACATACTATCTTGACTTGGCCAATGTCAAGTACAAGACAAAAAATCATAAATATGTAGGTTAGCCTAGGTGTGCTCCTACACCAATATACGCCGCTAAAAAATACCTAACCTACTTTCGATCGAAAGTAGGTAAGTACTTTTGATTGAAAGTACTTAACTACTTTTGATCGAAAGTAAAAAAGTACTTTCGATTGAAAGTAACTTACGATCAAAAGTACCCATTTTTGGTACTTTTGATCGTAAGTTACTCACTTCCAATCAAAAGTATTTTCTTGTTCCGATCAAAAGTATGATTTGTTTTTTCGTGGGCCACATTTTTCAGGGTGAAATCCTTTCTCCCAAAAAGTGTAACTCACTATTGTGGGATCACCCAACGCTCTCTCTCTCTCTCTCTCTACACACACACACACACACACACACACACACACACACACCTCTAGGTATACCTCTCTCCCTCTCT